>JAHZNB010005848.1:0-45731 GCA_027744295.1 Callyntrura guangdongensis
GACGGAAGGACCAGACACGAAGACCATTTTTATAAAGGATCATTAGGATCCTTAATAAAGTATGTCTACTACCGTCACTTCGTCAGTGACAAATTCTTCCATACAGAAAGATACGAATAACACGATTTCAAAAACTGCTTACTAGGTCCAAGTTAGTTAGTCATAATTGGAGTTTGAAGTGTACGCATCAGCGGTCATAGTCAATTAACCAGCACAGCACGACATGAAACGTATGTATAGCGTTATGTGCTTTGTACTACAAATAGACATGTCATGATCATTAATTTAGTTGGCCAAATCTCATACTTTCCCTTTCAAGTGGAACACAACTTTTCTCTCCTAAGTTAATGTTTGGAATTGAAATTTCTGCGGGTGGAGGGAGGTACTACATACTTGGTCTATACAAAATTTTACTGTACAGCACATTATATCATGAGTGCTTCGCATTAATATTAGTTATTTGGCAAAACGAAATGCTACAAAGAGTAAATCAGTAATAAGGTGGTTTCGTATGTAACAAATTATTTTGGCCACAGAGGCGTTTCCAAGTAGAAAAAATTTACAACATGTTGATTAGAGGATCTGTAATCCTTTCATAAATGTCTCAGCTCATAATTCGTGAGTAAACCACGTACGCAGCAGAAGACTTTAATATTTCAATAGCTAGGAAATTTCGGGACGAAGCTGTAATTTCATTAATCATCAAATAGGCAGTAGCTACATGCCACCATCTGATCAACATTATTGAATGTTTTGGAGCATAAGTTTCTTCAGTGCTAGTTACGTCCCAATCACTAACATTTGCCATGTACTTAATTATAAAACTTGCGTAATTATGGTCTAATACTACCCATGGCAAGTTGATTGAGTTTACTCTGAAAGCGGAAGTTATTACTAAACTTCCTGCGAATTTAATGTGATTGATGATCAGATTTTCTTAAGAGCATCACAAGATAACATCTTTGAAAACCCTGATCACATAATTGTTTACATTATAAACTCCAACAAAACGCGCTTTCAATTAGTGCGTAGACTAGCTCATTTTAGTTTAGTAAACAGGGAAAGCTCTGATGTGGTTTTCACGTTAGTCCCTCCAAATTTCATCTATCGTTTGGTTTTTTGTTTCCGCTTTTGATTTAGATTGTTAGGTTTAACCTGGGAATTTTCAGACACGTCAACATTCCAGATTATTTCCGTGCTACATAACATATGGTAAACTATTTCCAATAATCTAGACACCCAATGGGGAAAGGTATATTTTAGCTTCTGTTTTGCTCATACTATTTCTTCAGTCTTTCTTCATTGATAACGCTTCCTAGCTACTACACTAAAAATATTCGACGTTGTGGAACTACAAATTAATCAATGAAATACCCACATGCAAAAAAATCGATGAGTAGTTGTTACATTTGTTGTGGAGATGGGAAATAATGGGAATACAGCGAGATACATTAACTGCAGCTGACAAGTAATTTCTGCATGTCGATGAGAATCGATAACTGTACTGTGATTAATTTATATATCTACGATTTTTGAGCACGAAAAAAAACTACATTCTGGAATCCGGGCAGTATTGCTTTTTGTTTTGTGTAAATGTATAATAATATAGACATTTACTGCCTGTGACAACTGACAACAAAACACTTGTCTTGGTTATTCCAGAAAAATGTTTTTAAATTAAGCAGTCATTCCGACTTTCATTTGTTTTTATTATTGTTTGATGTTGCTCCGTATAATAATTATAAATTATTTTTGTAGATGCTATTTTGACTGCGTACGTGACAGAGAACAATAGATCTCACAAGGAAAACATTCCCTCAAAGGGAAGTGCCATCAAATCCAACAGTCGACATATATGACCGCAACTTATCAATTAAATTTAAACATATTATATTTTCCGTCCTCCACATCTGAACATTTCCAACACTAACTCAAGCAGTTGAATGGATTACCGTAAAATATTTTTTTAAACTTTAATACTATTTTTACTGAGTGAGACAGGCTGAAGTAAACGCATGAGCAGCAGTAAGGTAAATATGTAGCCAATATTAGGAGTAGTAAAATAGATAAAAAAAAATATATTGTGTTGTGTTATTGCTTGTTATTATTTTACTGTGTCTGGAGTCTGGTGTCGGTAGTAGACAAATCCAAATTGCTTGACAAAATTCTAAACCCTTACCATGTTTTTATGTTACCGTTGTGCAAACGAATGAACGAACAAGAATCAGATGCATAGTAATATTTTTACTTTCAGAAAGTGGCAGTTCTCATGTTTGTTGGAACTTTTACGACAATTACATTAGTAATCGGATTAGACTATGATGATGTTGGTGACTGTTCTGTGGAAATCTGTGGCCATAGTGTACAGCTCTAGTGTCGTCTGTGCCGGTTTAGCAGCAAATGATTTTACTCTTTAAAACACTAATCTAAATTGATGAGAGACCCAGAAAACAGTTTGTAGAGAATAGAAAATTCAGTTTAAAAATGTAATTAAGTTGTGTTCGTCACGCCGTCTTTTACCAAACACAGGGTAAAGTTGTCAGTGTGAGATCTAAAAGTTAGAGCAAGCCACACTGGAACACACCGCAAACTCTATAAGTGGAACAGAAACACCAAAAACAAGATTGTAAACCCGCTTCTTATTAGCTAACCGTGTTCAGTCTACCCCAACAAAATTACTAAAATGGATTATTCACAAGTTATTATTATAACGTTATCTTTTTACTCAAAATAAAACGTAAAAAAGGAAACAAGCTAACTTGGCGATTTGAAATAAACAGAAAAAGAAGTTAACCCGGGGAAATTTTTGAATGACAAAAGATAGAAACTAAAGTAAAGCTTCTATCGCTGTTTTAGTAACATTTTTGTGTACCATGCAATCTGCTCCGAGAACCGGGAACCGTGTCCATGTCACCACATTGCACGGTGAAAAGCTAGGAAAAATAGGAAGTGTACTAATGACCAGAATAGTTTGTAGATATAATAACAATAATATTATTATTGATATTTAAATGCTCCCTCTTCAGCTTAACTTGCCTGAAGGTATCCTTCCAGTATGGTGTAGTTTGCACATGAAGGGTTTCACATTTCTCCCGCCCGTAAAAATAATATGTGTCGCATGATATCAAATAATGTATATTTATGTAAGCATGTATCTACATAAAATAGCAAGGAACAAAATATAGGAAAGATACATTGAATAGGATTGCCTACGTCCACACACACACACACACACACCACAGCGTTGTGTGAGCAAAAAGAGAGTGAAGCGGACGAGGGAGATGGCAGAAAGTCATGAGAAAATCTAATGAATCAAGCTTTTGTTTCACTTTTAAAGAAGCAGGCACACTCTGTGAGAGAGGGATGTACAGAAGAAGGATGAGGAAGAGGAGAGAAAGCGTACATAATAACATTATAGGCAATTATTGGACCGGTTGTCGTCTCTTTGCTACCGACATCCTCGGTCTTACATTTCTTCGTTGTTGTCTCCCTTTTCCCTCTGTCGTTTCTCGTTTCTCCCTTCGTCGCTGTCGTGCAGTTTAAGTAGTACCAACTGGTGGAAACATTAATTTTAATAGACACAATGAGATGAAACCTTATCATCATCCTGATCAGTTACATACTCCTTTACATCAAAATAACGATATGTATGTACGTATTATATATATATGGAGAGTGACAGTATAGCCCACACCTAAACATTCTATTCTGGTTCACTTTTAGTCATCTATTCTTCATATTAAACTGAACTCGTATCTCGGGTGCTCACGTAAAATATTATATTTTATATCATCATGATAGCGTTGGGAAGCTCATCAAAAAATTTCAAAAAGAAAAAATCTCCTTCCTGCTTCTTGCTCATTTTACATAGTGTCCTTCCATAAGATCAAGACCGTCTTTTATTGCGGACGCCATGCACAAACATAATACCAAAATACAATGTTGTAGTAACATTGTCATCGTCCTCGTCAAATTTCTTTCCTCCAGGCATAACTAACAAGTCTAAAATATTATTCAGCTTACCTTTCTCTCCATATTGTTCCATCACAGTGTCAACGTCATCATCATTATTATCTTTTCTTTACAGTAAAAGTAAGTCCGTGAGTGAATTTACGTGTATGCCTGGTTATTATATTACTGAGTCATCGTAAAGAACAAAAATGTTTTTGTTCGTTCATATTGCACACACATACATTGATACAGACTCAGGCATAGGTACAGTAGGACACTCAGCCCCACTGTTAGACAGACTAAGTCAGACAAAGATGAAATAAAAAGACAAGCTTTCTCGGATGGTTCCAACTCCCGTATTTTAAACGAACAACAGGAGGACTACAAAGAGAGAGGAAAGGAGTAACGTAATGTGTGTTATTTCTCCTTTCGCCCTTCTCGTAATAATATCATCATCATCACCAATACCATCATCCACTTACACTGGGCTCACATAAATACATTCGAAAATTCTGAACCAGCAGCATAATATCAAACGAGAAACCATCGCTGCCAAGTACCAATGAAGTAGATTCTCTGAATCTACTTGCTTGCTAACATTATTACAGAATCGGAGTAGTATCCTGGACTACAATGATCATCATCATCATCAATGCTTCCATTTCTATCATTTAGAGACAGACACAAAGAAAACTGGAAACGAGATGTGATGTAGTAAATTATTAGGGATAAAGTAGAAAATGTGCCTGTGTATGTAAATGCAGAAAGATTGTATCTATGAGTGTGTCCGTGTGTGCATTTATGTACGTGTGCGTTTTAACTTTTGTTGTAAATCGATGAAAGGCGAGAAAAGAGAAAACGGCTAATTAGCCGTGTTTCACTTGCGTACAAGGGAAAGCATTTATTCCCAGGAGGAAAGATGGTTGAAATATAGGAACACAAGGAAACCAGACGTCAGACACGTAGTTACTGTTATTACAATCATAACATTTACAGCAAGCGCAGCTTTTAAAGTCTTCGTTAGTTCAAGGGAGCAAAAGCAGAAACCTTTCTAGTTTTTTTCGGAACCTAGGTAGGTGATATGACTTGAGGGTTAAGCCACAATTCAGAGACCGTTCACATGTCAGAGGAGGTATAAGGTATATAATTGCATTAAGCGTTTCTTTTAAACAGATGGATACGAATAAGTAGACATGAAGTTACCTAGTCGACATGCCCAATGAGCAGGCAATCTGATTTTAGATAAGAAATACATTGACAATCGCTCTCCCTCATCGAATCCAATAAGTGAATGTCAGAGTGATGTATGCTTTTGGATACTGGCACTTTTCTCATTTTTACTCGTCCCCCACTTCTCATTATTGTCAAAGTCAACAGCTTTTATTGGCTTTTAATCATTTTCTTCGTTTCGAAATTAGTAAACTCCAAACTTCTCCGTTTTCTCTGCACGGGGCCCAACATTATACAATACAAGGGCATCCGTAATGCCTGTCTTATTGCCTCACGTTCTTCTCATCTAGATCTACAAAGTCACCCATCTTTCTCAGCATGTCTTCGTCGTCATCATCGTTTTTTCTCTCCTGTTATTCTTCTACTGCTGAATGAGATGATGAGATGAGATGAGATGAGTAGAAAAGATGGTGTAGCTGGAGTAGTACCGTGGAATAAGTTACAATTGAGCTACAAGACAGTAGCACATCAACGACGTACTCTGATTTGATTTCCATTCTTCGCCTTCATCTTAAGTAGCACGCCGAGCACCGTATCATCAGTATTATCAGCGTCATCCTTACAAAAGTAAATGATAGTTTCCAATAATACGCGTGAACGGCTTCTTCCTTCCTGCTCTCTTCCTACAAAATACTGTACACATTCCTCATCATCATCACCCCTTCTTTCTTGCTTGCCTTCTTAAAGAAATATCATCACTTGACTTGCATCCTTCCTTCCTTCCTGAGGCTTTAGCATCATTCAGCCGAGAACCGTAAGCTCAGGAAGCAAAAAAGGATGAATATACAGGAGCATAAGAGAGGATAAAAATGAGAGCGTCTATTTCATTATTTTGCCTGCATATAAGCACATGCATGACTTGCTTGGCCTAAATAATGTTTGCTGCAGATGCTCAGACTGTATATAACCTGCCATATCTTCCTCATCTCACTTTCTTTGTTACACTTGGCAAACCACAAGGCGTACGTATTCTTTTTTTCAGTTTTTTCAGTTTATTTTCTGTAGCCGTTCATTGCCCATTCAACTGCAAATACACACAACTTTATTTTACCCTTACTTCATCATCGCATACCACTTTTTCGTGCTGCTCATCCTAACTCATTCTCCGACTAAAAATTACAAGCGTGTAGTATTAGTATGAGACTTTGTTTCAAATACTACAACAACAGGCGTGTAGTAAGGCTGCAAATACGGTACGGTTAGTTCAATTTAATACACCGCGTTTCTTTCATTTTATAGCGTTGAAAGTAGCGGATGTAAATTATAATTTATAATATACATTCATAGCTGATAATAATAACACATAACTCGTAAGATGTTATTGAAAGTATATTTTCGCGATGAACACAATGTTAATATACACTACAATAAGGAGAATAATAATCAATGAAATAATGCGTCTTCATCTTTTTACGTAAGGTGGTTTTATGTAAAAGGCACATTTTGCTCCGCCGTCATCTTCAATTGAACGGGATTGTAAATTCAGAAAAAGCCGTAGAACTGAATTGTAGTTGATTTTTCCTTCTTCGACATCACAATATTTGAAGAGCACGTATGCCAACGCTGCCACTTATATTGCTCGTCCCTTTCTACTTATTTCCATCGAACAAGGAGTAGAGGAGAAAAAAATGAAGGTATATAAAATGATGAGTACAGCGATTGTGATGCTGATAGGAGAAGAAAGCTGTGTGGCATTTGGTGTTCTTCTCCGTCTTCTTTCTCTCTTCCTCTCTCGCTCTCACTCTGTTTCGCCCTCACTTGATTAGTCCTGTTCAAACAAGATTGTGTAGCTGTCACGAATAGCTCAACAGGGTTTTCATCATCCGCCTCTCTCCATTTACTGTTCCCTTTTGTTTTTGTACACCGCCACCACCATGAAACAACGATAGCCTGCACGGTGGCTAAACTGACTAGACAGAGTCGTCTTACTTTTTCTCATTCCTCCACCAGCAAGACATTTTTCCCTGCTGATGTATACGCTCCTTGCAACCACACCAGATGGGAAACGATTCGTAAGAGAACGAACGGTGAAGTAGAATGTAGATGACGACAAAGCACCAGGAAACCACACTGGGAATATGATGGATAACTGGGGTATGTGTTATAAATTGTGTGGGATGTGGAAACATTTCAATGAGAAGATGTGTTTACGAAAACTTGTTCATCGTCGTGTAACCAATCTAAAAGTTGATGACTTTGCATTCCACCTCCGATTTATGTACTCAATCACATGAAAGCATGTACATGTGTAGGATATAATAGTAGTATCTGCATACCCAATATATGCAGAAAGGCGTAATAAAATATTACTATTTTGTTGATTTTACGTTGAAAGCGTTATTTTCGAAAACTACTACGAATAGGAAACCAAGCGACATAACGTCATTTGGAAGCCCATCAAAACTGCACTGCAAAGTATATCAGCTGAATTATTTTCCCGTGGGTATTTACAATGCTTATTCTTCATTTTTTCATTGTCACAAAAATTCATTTTGGACATTTTGGCCAACTACGTGTCTACGCCAAGCATACCTGTGCTTCATCTCTGCTGTGAGATATTACTTTGGCACTACAACAGTCCGGCAGTTCAAGTCCAAAACTCCAAACGACCAGGAAAACAACGAGCGAGAAAAATGTGGGAATGGTTGTACATATTTGCACGACACAGCAAGGTTGTAGCAGTATAAAAAAACAAGTTAAGTCCAATGGTCATTGCACATCACGTTTCTCGCAACGAGGGAAAATACAACGACGTAAATAACAGACTAGGAGAAAATCACTCCTCAACCGCACACCCACGACCAACTTGAGAGATTTTTTTCTGTTTTTGCTTTTTTTATACCGCTCCTACATGTTTAGATTACACGGTCATCATCATCATCATCGTGGTCGTCACGGTAGACCAAGAGAAAAAGTAGATAAAAGAAAGGAGATTGGCTATCAACAAGAAAAAGAGGGCTGAAGGAAGAAAAAATACTCTGACTGCTTGAATAATACTTTTTTCCTGTCTTCCTCATATTATGTATTTATGTGAATACTCTTAGGGGGAAAAAATCTCACACTTGTGGTGGTACTGGCGATGATGGAAAGAAACACCAACGGTGATGGTGGTGTAGGGGAAAAAGAGTTTTACAGTAAGTCCGTGTCCTCCTGTACCACTTCCGCTATTTTATTTGACTACTACTTCAGCGTAAAAAGGAGAAAAGTTTGTTGTTTCGGGTGGGCTTTTTTCTTCTTTCCCAAAAAGCGAAGAGTGGGGTGATATGGTGATGGTTCAATTCTCTGTCTCAGTCATACAGATATAAAATTAAGGAACAGGAAGTAACTTGCTCAAGCGTGTATTCAACAAGCTTGGGTTGAGATTGAAGAAAAAATGAAATGGTAGAGAATCATCGAACACACCAGGAGAATGCCAACCTCCCTTTTCATTATTTCTTATGGAAACTCCCAATTTCTTTTTTACAAAAGTGACCGTCTTCCCTGAGCAAAAAGTTTTGGACAAAATTGTAGTATGCGATGTAGAAGAGTAGGCGCAGCAGTAAAAAAACAAGAAAGAATTCAAAATTTCATACCAAATCCTCGCTAACACTCCTCAAAGTTGTGTTCCATTGAATTCCAACAATGAAGGTGCAAGGATTTCGGCAACGTCCTTTTTCGGTTTATCTCTCATAGTTTTCCCCCTGTTCACACTTCCTACAGACGGGACAACTTCGGGGTAGAGTTCTGAAATGGCAAGTCAATTAGACAACAAAAAGGGCAGGCAGGCAAGAGTCATTCCATTCTTTGGTATGTTAACTATGTGAAAAGTTGATCGCGACCAGGGTCGTCTTCTTAGATAAACATTCAATGAATCTTTCAACTGCATTCGCACACTCGTGCAAGCCTTCTATTCCACTCGCCTTTCTTCTGCCTGCTCAAACAGGAATTTGCAGGTAGGCAGTCAGATGGATAATAATACGGCGGTTACACTGCTATAACGGTAATTTCCTCTTTACTTGCCGCCACCGACACCACTTGTACTTGTACGTGTACCTACTTTCCCAGCCAGGGTTCTTCTCAGGAAAAAAGTATGGCTTTTAACAAGTAGGAGACACAAAACAACCATTCAATCTAATAAACCATGAAATATGTGCTAACTGGAAAAAAAGAAATCGCCAAACAGAGCATAAGAGCATGTTAGCAGCAAAGTGAGAGAAACAGTTGTTTCCCTTTAAAAGGAGAAAAAAGAATGATTGCAATGATGTGGACAGATACTCTTGTTTCTCGGATACACAAACACGTATATAAATACAGGGAATGTTGCCATTTCCGCCTAGAGAAATGTAAAGCAAAGGGGAAAAGCGTGTTCATTTGAAGAAACGTAAGACAGCAGCAGCTTCCCTACTTTACTCTCTCTTCTTATTTTTTTGTGGATTTCACCAGTAATGCCTGGCCACGAGCAAAAGGTTAGTTAGGAAGAAAGGTTAAGCAAGTTAGCATTACGGGTTTGAAAAGCCACATCAAAACAACCAAAAGGGCGCAGTATAGAGAGAGAGAGAGAGAGGGTCGAACGACACTGAAGAAGAATAAGGTGATGATGATGACGTTGGTGTTTGTAGTTTGTCCTGGTAATGCTACCACCGTGCTGACAAAGAGACCATTTTCCAGGCTCTGCATGTTCCTTGTTGAGAAGATAATGTTGTGGGAAAAGAAGACAGAGAGCCTGTGATGTATCTAAATAAAGAGGATCCCACACATAAAGTGCCACATTTTCAGTGAGTTACGTTTAAAATTGTCTCATATTCGAGGCCATAAGAAGGGGAGATCTACGTGGGAGTAACTAGAACATGTACCGAGAGAAAGAAACCTCTTCGCGTAATACAAGTGCCAGTCTCACCGCCGCCACCACCACAAGACTTTGTCACGCAAACTTTGTTCTTGCTCGTCGGTGTAAGCAGTACATTTCAGCTGCCTAGCTGGGTGTTGCAGAGACTTGTATTTTCCGTGAGAAAGGTGCCGTGTTTTTTGTGTCATTGTCGCCGCTTTTTATGGCAGGAAAAACACACAGACAGGCATTCAAGGTAAAAAAAAATATTGGTATAAATGAGTTGTCCCTAATCTACCATATTGTTTTATCAGGTAAAGTAATATTGGAGTAGGAAAGTACCTCTTGACAACGACGAGGCGAGTTAAGTTACCGCACAAAAAATAGGCAGGCCATTAGCAAGTATATATTACGTTTGTGGAATATGTAGTACATAATGTATGTTATGAACTATACAGTTTAACGAGCACAGCGTGTCTAGTTTCTTTCGTTGTTTCCATTTTGTACTTTCTAAAGATTGAGCTTAAAGAGAAATCAACTATCTGCAGAATTTTGAGATGCCATATTACTACAAGACCATTTACAACATGTAAAAAAGTTAGCACATAGTTTATAAATGAAAAAATTAACTACACCAAATCCATGACTAGGTACCGTCAGCGGGTGGGGCTTACCTTAAAAATGCACAGTTTCTCAAGATACTTAGAGCTGGTGCAATGTCACGTATGCAGATTTACAAGCTCCTCTTATGGAGGTTCTTGTATGCAGTGCAAAAGACAAGAAAAAACAAAATATGTTGACGAGAATTAAAGGAAACCTTTAGTTAAGAGAAAATGGTGTAGAGAAATTGATGTAGCTATAGATTCAGCTTGTCTCAATTATTACACCGCCGCGCCGTACAGGACTGCAAATCGTCTATTTCATAGTTTATCGATCTTATTAGTTTGTATAAAGACTATTGTTACAGACTTTAGTATAATACTGTAAATTGGTGACTAAAATATACGTAGTTTGTTTTGTTGGCAATATATAATTATTTTATCAACATCTCTTGACTTTGACTTTTACCTTAGTTGTCAGATTTTCGCAGCGTTTTTTTTGCATCAACGTTTTTTAAGTTGCCACTGTGGTATATCTTGAGTTTTTAATTGCCACTATTGCATGGTTTCATTTTTTATTTGCCACGTTTGCATCGACGTTTTTTTTCAGTTGCCACGATTACATAGCTTGAAAATCGGTAGTCAACATTGCAAGTATTTACGATAGTGTAGATTTCCATTCTAAACTACAATACAACCCATATGCTACCTGTATACATAGTTTGGTACAAATCGCCCCATAAATACCAGAGATACACGTATACGACCTTTGACCTCAACAAATATCAGGTGCACAACTGAAGATTATACAAGATTAAAATTATACAAGAAGATTGCACAAGATTATATAGAATAAGAAATAAAAGATACGTCTCACACATCGAAAATTAAACCTACAGACATGGCAAAGTGAATTGGGAAGGGTGAGTATTTTGGGTTTAAAATGGACTTGTTCTGTCGACATCAGTATATTTTCTTTCTGGTTGTTGTAGGGAAACCAAACCTACATAGCAGCAAAATTTTACTTGTGTACGTACATAGGTAATATGATATATGTACATACTCTTACCCTGTTCGGCAGCTAAAGTTTCCAACACGGTGGATAGTACGGTTGTCCTACAAGACCAGCTTTTTTTTATGTTCAACGTTGCTTGTTGTTTAAAAAGCAAAATGTAAACTACTTAAATTCCCTTTTAGCGAGAGACTAGCACACGAGATATGTTTGTATTAAGTTTTTTGTTAACATGTACGATGTACCCGAGACAGCAGCTGTTGACTCTTTCTATTCCTTATTTGTAAATTGTAGAGACCAAAAGAAAGAAGTGGGAGAAAGGCAACAATTTTCAAGCGAGGACTCATTTTTCTTACTCTGTGGCAGTTCCACAGTTCTTCTTCTTTCGGTTTTCCAGTTCTCGTTGGTCGTTATTGAAAATCGGAAAACCATGTAAAACTGCACCAAACTTGAAATAGTCAAAACGAAGGGAGAAAAAGTTAAGGGGAGGAAGTAAAAAAAGACGAATGGTTGAATGGAATGGGAAAACAAGCTTAAAATTCGCGTGAGAACATATTTAAGTCTTTTATTCTTCCAAATGAAGCGAGAACCAAGACGACGACGAAGGCGATGGTAGTTGTGTTGTCGTCAATTGCAGTTTACAGTAGGAGAAAAAGAGGAGGATGAAGTGATGAGGGATGGTTGTGTAAAACGTTGTTGTAAAAGAGATGTGAAAAAGTGCGCAACTAGTTGAACGAAGAAGGAAACACCAATGTTGTATGAAGAAAATAGAAGAAAATGGGCTCAACATTCTTTTCCTTTTTTTGTCTTTTTTCTGTAAAATAGAAAAGTGTAAGCAGTTTAGCAAAGAATCCATCAACAAAACGAAAACTAGAATGGCGTAATGACTGTGAATGCTACTGTGTGGCCATGGTAAAAAAGGGAAGATACAAGGAGGCAAGCAACAAAGTACAGTCGTCATCATTCTTTTAAATTGTCTGACAGACGTTTTGTACGCCGTCGTGTTGCTGTGCACTTTTCTCTTTCTGTCTCCAAGTTCACGGCAAAGAAAGTGAAAAAAAGCTGTGCGTTTTTCATTTGACTTTTCTTTTAAGGGTTTTCCCTACTTCGTCGTTCGTCCGTCCGTTGACTTGTGGGATGATGACAATGATGGTGCACGTTTCGTAACAAGATAATTCCACAGGAGAGAAGCTTAATATGATTTTCAGACTTGACGAGTGTTGTCTTTAAATTCGTTCCGTATGTTGTTTCTCTTTCGGTTTCACAAGAAACCTTGTCAGGGTTTCTTGCTGCTTGGCTTATTTGCTTGGTGGTTTGAAGAAAACAAGACAAAATTCACTTTCAACTCTACAAAAGCGTTCCTGAATGACGATTATAACACAAAAACTACGTAACTAAAATTGGCAATCTAACAGATTTATTACAACGAAGATTTTGCTACAATCTTCCAATTATGAGCTACTAGCGCTTAAGTTTGTTTATGTATATATATATATTATTTTCAAAGTTAGACGCTGGAAGTCTCCGTTAAACATGGACCAACGGGGGTAAGTATGTATACTGTAGGTTATAGTAAAAATTGGTAGATTTCTTCAGATAATGTTGATGTAAGGCTGTTGGCTGGTTACATTATTACATAATTGTCTTATAGAAATTCGATTTTAGTGGTATACCATGTTCAAATACTTAGAGGGTGCGAAACAAAATAACAATCCACCAAGTCAAATTTTGTCGAAAAGTGCTAAGTTCAACTGTTAAGCTTATCAGAATTACAAAGTAGCACAAATTGAAGCTGTGCAGAAGAACCATGCAAATCGCTACATAAATTTTCTGCAAAGTTGTCATAAACGATATAGGAACAAACTGAAAATCAAATGAACGATAGTATAAAAAATTAATAAGGGATATTTGGTTAAAATTGTAAGTATCTCAAATTAGTCAAAAGGAAGAAATTCGTTAAAATTGTCAAATGTCAGAATTTTTGTAGCCTCTGGTCTTCGTTGTTATTTGGAATTTTGTCGCTTCCTTTACACACAAACACACAAAATTTACATTTTATCACGGCCATTTATCATTCGCCTCTATTGTAATTTTCTTTTATAAGATTTTTATCTACACATTAAAATGCCTATTGAAGCACTCTGATCTTTCGTGTTACTTATGAACGGACCTGTTTTCTAAATTTTATATTGGAACTAATTTTAGGCTCTGTAAAAATGAAGAAGTTATTTTTGCAATTTGCACTGTTATTTTTAACACTCTACAACCAAGTATTCCCAATATTCAAAACTGCAAACTCTTCCTTCTGGACAGATATTTAGCACATTCGCCATTGCTTTAAATTTAGTAAAAATTTGAACTCAAGGTAATCTTTCATTTGAAGAAAAATCTTGTTCAAACAAACTGCAGTTTCTAATGTAATTTTTTCTCTATGTAAGTTTAAATATGTTTGCTTTCACCGGATCTTTGTAGCAGGTTTCCATGGTAGTAAAATGAATTTTACGATAAAAATATGTGTAGTAGGTTGGTAATTAGAACGGTTCTCGGATGATGCTTTTGCGACTATCTGGATTGAAGTGAAAGCTACTTATGACTCGTGGTATTAACAATATTCTAGTCAGATGACTGCTATAAAAGCTACTAACACGATATACTTTTAAAATATTGGAATTGGACTATCATAATCCGTGCCCATTATTCTAGTTGGAAAGGGAATAAAAGCTGAACAATAATTAAATGAAATTATCAGTTACGTGATGCATGAACAAGTTTACCATGATTTAAACTGGGACCTAAAAAATAAAGTTTCGTTGTCGTTTCGCCAAAGCCCAGTTTACGTTTAAAGAATAGTTGTTAACATTTTATGCATGTTCTGCCCTGCAAAGCATTGCATGTGTGCACATTGCACATCTAATATTATGTAGTTTCTTTCGCAATGGAAGTTGATGAAAAACTGAAGCATGGAAACCCAATTTCGCTGGAACAGGTGGCCCAAATGAGTTATATATAAACCAAGGTTAAAACCAACAACAAGTTTTACTGGTTGCACATTTTAATTATGCACCAAGGCATGAGCATAATATGCAGGCATGAAACAGTAACTTGAAACTTTTTCATCAAACGCTGTAAATTACCTGTACGCTGTACCAAAGTTTCCTCCGTCAAAAAGTCAAATATAATGTATAGTATAGTCCAAACTTTCCCGACATGTGTATAGCCTTGCAGCATTTATCAGTGAATAGTTTTCATTTCGCCCCAATTTTTTTCCTCGAGAAAATGCTGTTTCCACAAGTGCAGTTTACACTATAGGATTTGTTGTGTCGACCACCGACAGAATCATAACCGAAGCTCCAATTCTAAACGATTTTGTGTAAAGAGGAACACGGTATACTATTCGGTAAATTCATGTTGATTAAGATCATAAGGAGTCACTGTTGTCATCGTAACATTTGATAAAAACAGTAGTTTTGATCCTCTTATCCTCTCGAACGTTACACTCTTGCTGTGATTTTGTGTAATGCAACGCTGAGCTGGTGCTACAAGCAGTTGTAGAAGACTCATAAAAACAAAAGAAATGAGGAAAGTGGCGGACAACAGGGAGAGAGAGAGAGGACTATTGCGTATGTTCTCCTTTTCATCATCATCATATTTCCTCTCTGTTGTTTTACACAAGAAACGCATATCTCTTTAGAATTCCTTGAGGCACTTTTGGTTTGCCAAGAAGAAAGAAACCGTGCGAGGCTTAAGTGTGTTGGTTTTCCTGTTCTTGCTACCCCATGTACAGCTTGGTAGAATGAATTTTTACAGGTATTAGATATTTGAGTTTCTCTTTCACTGTTGTACTACAAAGTCTCAATCTTTTGTACATTTAGTGGAATATTTTTGGTGATAGTTGTACATATTGGTGCTTCTTGTTTGTATCGCAGTGGCCCCGGATTTTTTGTGCGTGTATTAAAAGGACTAAACGACACGTACGCAATATCACCGATCTTTTCTCTGCCTCACTCTCGTTTGTAGCAGAACCAGAGAAGAATGAGACGTTTTACTTATTAAAGACAAAAGATGCAATTCGCTATAGTGGGAGGAGAGGGAGGAGTAATAATATCTTTGTAATATGCTGTGCTATGCTGCTGTAATAAAAAACTGCATATTATGAAGGAAAAATATAAAAAATAATAAAAATGGAATTGTTTTCTTTTTCCGGCTTCCCCCCTTTTACTACTGCTACTATTACCGTATAGGTGCTTCCACATAGCTTTGTATTTTCCACTTCCTCGTCTCTTTTTCCATCTCATATCGTCATCGTCATAAAGTTTATGTCTTGCTGAATGAATCTTTTAATAAATTCATTACACGCACACACAGCAGCGGGTCTAGAAGGACACGTTAGATTCTCAAGCTGGTACTACTGTACTCTAAATGTATGCTCTACTAAAAAGGAGTGAATGTTGCAGTTGTAGTAGGTCTAAAAGCAAGTATTTTTTGAGGGAACCAAACTGTACATATGGTCGTTCCTAGATAGTGGTGTCATAAAGATTTTCAGTGGAAAGAGGCGAGATAAGACATTGAACATTTCTACATTTCTGCACCCAACACACACACACACACACACACACACGATTCACTTTCTACACATTGTTTATATTTTTTTGTTTCTCATTTCCCGGGTACTACTCGAGTGCAATCTTGTTCATGCCAAAGAAATATCACAGCGTCTAGTTCCATCGTTTTCTTTTTTGCCTTTAGTAGATGAAGAGGTATACCGCTTTATTTTTGTTTGTGTATGAAACAGCACTGCAACTGGTGGCGAGTGCTGGTCTGGCTTGGTGGATAAGAAGGGAGAACTACTGAGCTTGATAGAGGAAGAGAGAGAGAGAGACGAGTGAAGTTTTCACAAGATGAACAATACATGATGCCACCACCGATGCAATAATATAATTTATGGGGTGGGGGCACCAAGGAGCAACGGTATTGCAACGCATTAAAAAAGTTTCAAGATGAAAGAGAGAAAGAGCGGGCAAGACAGTGGTAGTAGTTTATTTTTGGGGGAAGGCATTAAACCGTGCTATGGGATGGCGTTGGCGTGCGTCTATTCCTATTATTATTAAACAAGACGGATCAAAGCAAGTCAGGCTTTGTTTTCTGTCGGCATATAGGGCAGTTTATCATTCTTCCTGGATAGCTTGAAAGGAAAAAATGTCGAGAGACGTAGAGGAGGAGAAAAGAATATGTTGCTGCTGCTTATTACGTTAAAGAAGGATAGAGATTAGTATCCATGGTGAATCACCCACACAGTGAAGCGTACAGGAACTAGTTACGGCTCGGGCACCCGCCCGTCTAAAAATAAATTTATGGGGAATCGCTTTTCGAGAAGAAACCTTAACTGAGCGTACACCATGGTTTTCCAGCTGCTATTATTATTAACTGGGGAGGAGTAAGTGATTGAATAAATGAGTTTGCCCAAGGAGTAAGGAGAAGAGCAAAGCACGATCATCCCCGATGTTAAATCTAAAAGAAATTTTGTAGAAAGAACAATTCTTTGTACAAAAATATATTGGACACGTTTCAAGAACTTGAACAACAGTTAGTAGTCTTCAGTTACAACTGCATGACACTCGGGATACACGGCGTATATTATTTTATTTTTGCTATTTTCCCATGAATAGCCCAAAAACGGATGTCAGTGTCTGTGTTTCAAGAATGAACTGTACACGATTTCGTAAAGTCATCTTCTTTTTAAAATCGAATCTTCTATGAAAACACACCTATGTACCATCCAGCCCAGTCTTGGAATTTTTTTTCTAAATTTTTGTTTCTAGTCTCGTCACAACAAACAATGTACAAGTGTAGTACGCTCAAACTGGCTGCTATACTATCAGTTTGTTTCAGCTTGTCATAATTTCACCTAAATTGAACTTCCAGGAAGCAAGCAAAATAGTCCGAGTACAACATGATTGATTCAATAAAATATCCTCGGCACTGGAAAGAGAGTGTTCGATCAACAAAAGCAACCTCTCAAAAGTACAAGAACGAAGATACCTAATAAATAGTAATACTAGAGGCTCCTCGTGCTTGCTTACGGATAAGTGCGTGTGTGCGCTGAGCACCGAGCCCACTTCAATCAACTTGGCCATACTTCATCCACTTTTCCACTATTGTCGCCTTCTGTTGCCTTTATGCTAGGGAGAACAAGCTACCAGTATCGTCATCAGCATGGTGGTCCTCTTATTCACACACTTTACACTTCACTTTTACCACAAGGATTCTCCTCCTGTCTTTTCTTCCTCTGTTTTCATCTCTCTCTCTAGATCATCAGCTCCACTCGATTCTTCGGATCATCACCAATATCATTTCATCTCCATCATCACTTACCGTCTCCTTCCCTCCCACGCCTCTTTCCTGTCATTCCTTTTGCCAAAACATACAGAGTAACATCAACCTTCGCTGTTCTCCCCTGACAATATCAACAACAACAGTAATAATAATAATGGCAGTTGCTGTAATAGTACTGCTACCAATGCATTTCCCGAAAAGTACATTTACGATTTACTTTCAAATTTCATCTCCCACATCCTGCGGAAGTGACTAAACAAATCACATCCGTTTCTAGAAACGAAATACTCCAGTAGTACACACAAAAAGTTGCTCCTGGAACATTATGTAACTCCGTTCGGCGAGGTACACGGTGAGTGACTGGTATTCAGTATCAAGCATACAAAACTTGTCACGGGCATCATCACAGTTTCCACTTCAACTCAGAACTTTGTCTTATATCACAACTGGCGTCTTACTGTAGTAGTAATGAGTTACATATGACAACTAATAGACTGTATGGCCAGGTAACAAGGTAAAATAATGGGAAACTTCCCTTTTAAGGCAACTGTGCACACACAGGTAAATCCCACATTGTAGTAATTACCCATTCTGAGAGAAGACAGAAGAAAACTAATAAAAATGAGAACTACAAAATTTGATGATTATGACAAACACACGCAGAGAATCATGCACTAGCATAGGAAAAAGGGCTCTCCTAACAACATATATGAATGTTGTGCTCAAGGTAAAATATTAAGGGAACATTTTGTCTGACTCGAGTGTGAAAATCGTGCCAAGACGTGTCTGTACATGTGTACACATACACAATGTTCTTTTACGACTGTCATTTATACTTACCTTGTCTACCATCCACTTCACTTAAACCTGGAAAAAATAACGCTTTTTCGTTCCAAAAAATAACGTTTTTGTTCGTTCCTGCAAAATATACACATTTTCTCTAAAACTTTTGTTTGAAGAAGGGTGGCTAGTTTTTTTTAGAAGAACGACACGTTTCTCATCCAATTCCGCTGGGGTATTTTTTCACTGTTTTCAGTTTTTTGCCAACGAAACATAATGGCAGGGAGATGGTGATGAAGACGATGATCGTGACGATGAAGATGGGAAAATGCGTGAGCAAGCATATTTTTTCTTGGAAACCAATATTGTTATGAAGAACGGTAAAGAAAATGACAGGATATGGCGAAAACATACCTGTGCCTTCTCGAAAAAACACCCGGCTGGAAAGAAAATAGCAAAAACAGGCTGCCAGGAAGAGCGGGGTAAGGTGGCAACGAAACGGAGGAGGGCGATGACGACAGAAGGTACTACCAAAGTGTAACCTTTTTAGGCAATGAGTTGGTTGGTCCCATACATGCACAACTTCTAGTTAGAAACTGTTGGACGGTTGAAAGTGAAGCCAAACAGCAGGCAAAAATGGAAATGAAGATGATATTGATGATGAAAGAAGAAGACTTCTCTAAGTTACACACTTGGCGTTTTTTTTCGTCGGAGACAAAGAAAAAACATTTCAGCGACGAAAAGAAAAAAGAAGAAAGGAGATTAGAAAACAGGAGAGAAAAAATGATTAAATGGTGTCATGGTAATACTCTCGTGTGTATATTGTATGTATGCATACACAGCTCACTCGGAAATTACTTGTGTTTGTCTTCAAACCACAACATGAATGTAGGCACTTTTCCTATATATTGGGGGTAGGGCAGGATCTATTACTCGTCATATTCCAATATTCCGATATTCCAATATGAAAGCACCATATGCCAGGGAAGTAATACAGAGAATATCTTTTTGGGAGGACAGCAGCAGTAGTGGGAAATGGAAGGAAGGGGCTGGAAGATGAACACATATTAGAAAACAAATTGTTTATGAAAACGCCAGTGGCATCTCCATCGTCGACGACGACCAAACCAACCGACATCAGCAAAGGAGTGAAGGCCCCCAGCCCAGTTAGTTTTAGAATCTCATCGTGATCAGTGATCATCGTCATCACCATCATTGAAGCTAAGGCTAAGGCAAGAAGACATTTTGTACATTGGAGGTGACGTGATGTGTGCATTATGTTGTCGGGCTGTATGTGTGTAACCAACTAAATTGGATAATGTTGTGTTTTGCTGAAAGCAACATCAAGCAAAATATTCTGTAAGCTCATTTATAATTTTTTTACAGTTTATGTATAGAAAATTTATTTTAGCCTCTAGTTAGACTGTATTTAGTATTTACGGTTGATAAAAGTTGCAAAACGAGAAAAATGACTACGTTGTTGTTATGAAAGCGCTTCTGTACGATCATTTTTAAAGAACAACAATCTTAACTTAATTTAAATATCATTAGTTTTACGTCTTCTTAGAAATGGGATCAAAAATAAAAATTTGCCAGGCGAGATACATACAGACTGAAATTTTCCAGACACCTTGTATACATATACGAGTGGCTTTTAAGTGACACGCACACGAGGTAGTGAATAGGGCTACTGGGAATAGGAATATGTGAGCTTCTGGGCATATTGTTATGAAAGATGTATGCAGGTATGTATCTATGTATGCAATGTATGACTGGTTCTAGTTAGTCTACATGATACAGCATGATGTAATGTAGTACCACTGTCTGACCATAATGCAATTTATTTTCAATTCTTTTAACAAATAAATGTGCATAGAACTATTACATATTGCATGTATTTAATATACAAAGAGTTGCCTTATTTTTCTTCTGAAAACTTTAACAATGCAGTTCAGCATTTTCCCACGCTACAATTCACTTGTAGTAACCAATATTCCATATTCATGCACAAGTTTACAATAACTTTCAAACGCGTGCGTCTTTTAATTTTCCCTATTTTGTCGTACAGCAGGTTTATTGCATATCGTTAAAACAGAATTTTCAATGTGCTGACATTTCTCAACATTATGAGATAAATAAATATGACATCGTGTTGGCATCGCCAGAAGGTTTTTAGTCGATTCGTGTATTTTTCTCCACAATTAGAGTTGAAATCACGCTATTAAACTTTTACCGGGTATATTACTCAAAGTTCCATGTGAATAACAAATTATATTCGGTTAACTTATAACTAACAATACGTATGATAGAACATTGTTTGCCGTTACGACAGGTTTATATATTATTTTAGTATTGTAACACGTAACGTGTGTACAGTAGATACACGTGGCACTATCTCGAAGCCATTGATTAAATAAAACTTTAGGAATTGTGAGAATCATATAAACAGGACTAAACGGCAACATGGCGATAACATAAACATAACATAAATTTTATTTTAGTGTTCAATGAAACTTGCATGCTTTATGACTTTTACGTTTGTGGTTGTTGGGAAAAGCGAATTCCACCACATAAAATGTTTATTTCATTTTTAACTGACCCAAATGCGCTATAAGCTAGCTTGATGTTGTTTATATTAATCGTTGAGTAGTATATCTGTAATAACTCACTGTCATTCGTTAGAGTTTTACCTTTCCGTGAATATTGACAACTTCACAGTTCATTATTTTTTCATGGCTTTGTGAAAAGCCGCAGCCTTAAAGCAAAATACCATGCTGTTTTCAATATATATACTATAATCCAACAATATACTGCTAAATTATTTTTTTACTGAAGGGTCCCTGAAATCGTTGTACTAACACACCGAATAGACGTCTCTTAAGAGTTCCAAATTTCAAGTTAAAGATTCAATGTGCTTTAGGCCTTTGTATATTTCTAGTCAGACTGTCGTAACGCCCCTACGCGTCAAAATCGTCTTATCGGAATTACAAACACAACTACATAAACATAAATAAACTGTAAAGAGGATGCAATTTTGCAGAATAATACTTCCTGCTATGAAATGACCTATTTTTGGTTTAGTCGTAAATTCGGTTGAAATACGATGCATGGTGTGGATCTTTAAAGATGATTTCTTTGTGTTTGCGTCTGCTTTATGTTTACAGTTTATTTATTTTTTGATGGAATCCTCTTAACTGTTTTCATTTTTTCCGGGAATAATAGTATCCAATAAGTGACATCCCTATCAAATACAGAAGGCTCCTCGTGCCAATGTCACAATATGCAATTTACATTCATAACAAAACTGAATAACTTCAGCAGCAACTGCTACACACAGCTATAAATTTCCATTAAAATCCAAAAATAAATCTTTTCATTCATCCTGTTCGCATCGGCATGCTTGTTAGCAATCCGTCCGCTGCTCTTTTGTTTTAACCTCGTACCATCTCGCTAGTCTATTCGTTTAAGGTCCGCTATTACATTTTTCAGGAAAATTGCCACATAAAAAGTAGTGTTCTATGCTGATGTCGCTCTTACAGCATTTTCTTACTCGTTTGTTAGTACATATTATCAATAAAAAAGTTCCTGGTGAAAATGGTGATGTGTTCGTGAACATATTTTAATGCATTGGATATTGAGTTAGTGGGAGCACAGTAGTAGCAGTAATCAAAACCATTGGCATCGTCTTCATCGAAAAAACATAATGGAGAAACCAACATGTTCAATTTGCAAAACAATAGCAATAATAGCCGCAACCACCGAAAAAAACGAACACCGCCAAGACACGCAATATTTTTTTACCTAGCACACATTTTACCTCTTGTTGTGAGCTTGTTTATAGTACCCAACAACATTCACCCATACTGTCATGTTAACAGTGCCGTTGTTATCATCATCAGCCAAAATTTTTTATACGTGTTGTCATGTGATATGTATCACAAAGCAATAAACGTAATGCATTTAATGGCGGGTACATTTATTTTTTGTGTAAACAGCATTACCATTAATGCATTTTCGTGAGGTTAATAGTGATTGGAAAAGAGTGTGTATACACATAGAAATAGAAAAGTGGCTCGCGGCAACACATAATACGGATATTCGTTGTGTCCAAATTTGTTGTTCAAAGTTGTATTTGTTTCGGCAGTACACTAAATTATACTAATGTCGTGTCAGTCGGCTTCCAATATGGTTTGCTTATTAAATTTGCAACAAAGTCGAACAGTAACACTGGTGTGGCAAAAAAGTAAACAAATTTAATGGGAAACGTAATATATACCCCAAAAGTGCATTATTGCTACTAGAAGTTGTTGACGTGGTCAAATCATTAGTTCAGTCTGTAGATCTGTCCGTCTAAGGAGAATTTTGATTTTTTGAAATTTAACACCAGAAACTTTCGCTTCGCTGTAGCAATAGATCAATAATTACGTAGTTTAGCTGTCGCTGCTTATGGCAACTTTCTGAGCATTTTTAGAAAGACTGAAGAGCTACATCGTGTAATAAGAACGCATTTTGTACAATTTTTACTTTTTACTAGATCTTATAATCCCTATTGCTACTAGCCAGCGCCAAAAAGAAAGTAAAGGATTAACGTCGTAAACGGGTCATATTTCGGCTTTGAATTTTGTTGTCGAGGTTTGGATGCTGAAACATATAAACAGAGTATGTAAGTATTATTCAAAGTTCGGCCCTGGGGGATAACTGTCATATAAAATAGATTGATCATCACCGTTAACCACTTAATATTTAGCACATCAGGTGCTACCTAGTTTATTTTTACACCACACAGTGGTTTCATAGTGCAACTCCATTAGAATTGAAACGTGGTCAAATGCAACATAATTTTAAAAGGATATACTTTTGCAACGTGATGAATGTATTCAATACCATAATGAATGGATTGATGCATGAATGTTTCCTAGTGTTGCACGTTGTAATAAGAATACTAGACTACGCTGTCTAGACCAGGACCAATAGTGCTGGTTGGTGTTAGGTGACCGAAATATGTTGTAAATCCTCATGTTAGTAAATCTCAAATTCTTTAAACCCGAGCGGTATTACAGGATCAGGTACAATGGCATAGAAAGATTACGGATGCTAAATGTTAAATGTAGTTAACATCGAAGGTATCTTCATACAAGTTTATGTTGTATAGGATCAGGGAGAAAAAGTCGTAATCCAAGTCGTAAGTGTCCAATTCAAATAACTTTTGAAATTTTGAATTTGACATGTTTATTCAAACACTACTGCGTGATACTTTGATATGTAACGTAATACATGATGTACGATGGCAAGTGTTGCGGTGTTTTCACCTACGACCATCGTGTAGCAATGGTTTGGTTACCTACATTTTATTCTTCTGTAAATTCCTAAATACAACGGCGAAAAGAACATTTCCGTCGTAGTGTTTGAAAAGAATGAAGGAGCTGAAATAGAAAACTTTTGATGTTTTTTTACCACACCCATAAGAGTGTAACAGAGAAGAAGGGGAAGAAACGTATGGATCTACATTGAAAATGCCTTAAACAATTATTATTATTACTATTGTTACGGAGTAACAGTAGTGCCGATGATGGTGGTAAAGGGGATATTATAACAAGAACCACTGCTGTCGCCGTTTTCCTTATAATGACGTTAGGAAAACGAAAGAACCCTTTAGCATGCATGCAGAAATGTACAAGCAACGGTACACACAGCGCGCATACTATTTGGTGTGATTACTATTAACCATATAAATACATTTGCATTTTGCTATTTTTACGGCCGTCATCATCATCATCATCATCATGACTTTCCCCACTGTAGTCTCAGCACATGCATAAAACATAAAGAGGTAGATATATACATATATTATTTAGCTTATTCATTTGGGATACGTACGGTTTTTTTGCAATTAGGTAAAACCAATGTGGTATAAAATGAACACATGCATGAATGCACATAAATACTATTGTTGGTGCACTACAGGATACAACTATAAGTGTAAATACCGGCAAACCACGAAGTTGAGACGGTTCTCATATTTTCTGGAGAGAAAGCTGCAAGGTAGTGGTGACACCGACACCAGTGTAATGTAAAGTGATGATGAAAATTATAATAATAGTGGTAATTTCACTTCATTTTCCGCGCTCTAAAGTGTAACTAATATAATTAGTGGTTCCATGTACTATTTTGTAGCTTGTATGCATAACAAGGATGTATTTGTCGGAATCTAATACCAAATTTAGCAGAATTTATTAAACTGCAACATTTTTTATCTGCATAACTCGAAATTTTTGAATATCATGTGTAATTATTTGTAAAAATTGAACTTATAGCTGTATATCACATAATAAAAAATCAGTCAAAATTGTTCCAATTGGGTTGTATACTTGAGGGTTCTATTAAAATCAATCTCCGACCAGATCCATTAAAATGTTGAAAAAATTTAATGCCATACTTTGTAGCTCATTGTGCACAATGTACGGTCAAAATTTTCCTAAAAGTTGTTCTTTATATAGCACGTCCGTTATTCCTGAAAGAATTGCCAATTAGTGTTTTTGGAAAACGAAAGCTAGTAGGGAATTATGAAAAAATAAGCGTATAATAAAACTTGTGAAAATTAACCAACATAGTAATTAGTTTGTGCTTTGTGTCTCAGCTAGCGTTCGGATATGACTAGGCCGACTAGGGACATGAGAGAATAAAGCTTGTGCAATCTCTACGACCAGCAAACACATCCATACTTTAATATAATATTTCCTTGCAAACGTAGTTAGTACAAGTCTCTTTTAAGTACAAATTATGTACCAAATTAGAGTTTAAGTTACTCTTACTTACTTAGTTAAGTTAGAGTCAAGTTGGAGTACTTGGAACCAAATCCGACCCAATGGGTTACCCCGATAGGTCACGTTTATCCAACCTTTGGTTATGTAAGAGGTATCTGTACACAGCAGATTTCTTCCATGTTAAGATGTAAAGTAGAAATGGCTCAGCTCCTCCTCTGACTCCACTCACCTCTGTACTTCTGTCGATTGGAGACGCCACTTTGGGACCGTGTATATTTTGAAAATAAAACTTTATTAAATCAATCGTGCTGTACGACCAGCACGTAACTCTGAAGAACACAGAAAACTTGAGTATGTTTAAATATTTGCGTAAGTGCTCTTGTTGATAGTAAAAGTTAGCGTTAAAATGCAAAAGTTGGGACCTGTAAGTTTCTTATCTTTTGTTGTGTTAGCATATGCTGTACGAGTTCAAAGTACGATCCTTGTCAATGCTTGTCCATTTTTCAAAAACCCTGATACATTCATACAAGCCGTCGAAACGATTTGGTTATGCCATAATCTAACTACACAACTGCCTTATAAACATGTAAGTGGTACCTGAGCACTAACTTGGAGTTAACGTGAATAATTAACCGTTCCGATGTAGCTAGGGAATCTCAGAGATCATCTTTCAACTCATTTGATTAAAGTTACAGATTGGCTGGCTAAAGCAGAAAAAACTACCTTTTTAATAAAAAGTGTCACCGTGCATTTCGCCGGATGGCAAAGGCAAAACAAAATTGCGAACCCCCATACAAGCTGGTCTCGAAAAAGCATTACACATAAAGTAAAAACAAGAGGTTCCAAAAAAGGAAGGAACGATCATATGAAGTTTTTCGTTCACCGTTCATAAGTTGAGTCACTTCATTACTACAATTGTTACTGGTGCGGTGTTTTTGTTACCACTACCACTACTGTCGTTATCACGACCACTGCTATAACTATTAGTATTACGGTTAAAAATGTTATGGATGCTTGTAGCACGAATGCATTATTTAGGTATGTATTTGTGTTTTCTTTCTCAACTCACAGGAAGAATACACTACTACTACTTCTACTACTACTACTAGTAGTACTACTACTATTACTACTACTACTACATACAACTACTTGTCGAGAAAGTACAAAGGCACATCAATTATTTATGACTTATTTATTTCATTTTTATTGTTGTTGCAATGTTGTTATGTGGCTTGGGCAATGGCTCCATGCCTGCTTATGTGAAACTCGTTGGTTGGCTCTGAGTGTGCGAATGTGTGATGAAGGCACTGAATATCCTGTAACCATGATGGCGATGATGGCAGCTACAGCGACGACGACAATGTCGTTTGTGAACTGCGTTTAAGGGAACCTTTTAAAACCCGGTGTTGAATGTCGTCTCTCTTTCCCTCTTTCTCTCACACAAAAACACATTCTTACAAAGAAAGGAGCTTTCCCCTGTTTTTTTTATTATTGCAGCTCTGATGACGACGATGATACTCTCTCGGCATTTTAAGAGTTGATGGCAACAATAAGCTTATACTTATGTATATCCATATCATAACATTATAAAAGCAATACATTTACTTGCACGAAAGCTGCTCTTTGTCAAAATACCGGAAAATGGTGTTCAGAAAGAGAAAAAGGGAAAGATTTACAATTTTGTACAATCTCATGCATGAATGGAGTTATTCCATTGCTTGTACTACACGAACAAATACATATAGACTTCGTAACAACACACGCACACATACACACACAGGAAGCACAAGAGGAAATTCAGTAAAAAAACAGCAGAGTAAAAGAGAGACCGTTACCAGAAGAAATGGAAAGAGAGGACATGCATGGTAATAATAGGATGACTTCTATGATGCAATAAAATACTTGTTATGGTGCTGGTAGGGTGGAAAAGTGTGTGCGTCGTCTATTCCGCACTACATTATTATCTTTCAACTCAACTTGAGCAATACTCACACACTATCACTGACTCCTTGGCTATTTCATTTTTCAAATTGCACATGACTTGTAAAAAAGGGCTTCACAAAGAGAACATGAGCCCCTCGCCTGGAAACCTTTTCACCGCCGTCATTCCGATTACCACCAGCGTGTACAAACAGCAATACAAAGTTTTCTATCGGCAGAGTACCTACATGCGTTTACGATTTGTGATCGCGGCCAAGCAGGTAATACTGGTAAAAGCTGTTACCATTACTACGGTAGTGCAGGTGATCCTAACGAAACCAGCTTATTTCAAACAAAAAGTAGGCCGGGAATTAATCAATGATTGCATTACATTTAGAAAGAAAGAGAGTTTTGTTTGCAGTTTGTTATAGATGCCAAGGACACTTGCTTCACTGCCCGTAATAAACTCCTATTCTTTGCAAGAATTGCAACCATGTGTCTACTTTCACCCCGCATAAAAGAAATATCTACACTGGCAATAAGCGAAAAAGGGAAGAGATGGCCTCACATATACACCTACACACTATAGTATGCATTCAAGTAAATGTTTGAGTTTCCTTCCTTTTCGCCTCAAGAGCATTATACTCTTTGACTTGTTGTCCCTTTGCCTCCTTTCCTTCCTCCTGACAAATAATTTGGCTTCATTTCCATTATTATTCGTTTACTACTTTGTAGTTACACGTTTATGGGATCTGCTTCGATCATAACAGTATTTAATTTCCTTGTTGCTATTTTCGACAAGAGCACGGGGTGACTGTAAACCGTTAGGCCGTCTGTTAAATGGTATTTTTATGTTCAACAAAATTCTGTCGTTTCTGTCTGTTCATTTAACAAAATCTCTGTTCGTTATTATTCTCTGAAATAATATTTATCCTCACAAGAAAGAAATGCTCGGTTCAGACCGTACTAAAGAACAATGACAGGGTTATCATTACTACTAGTACAGATATTGCAAGTATATGAAAACACTTCAAAGCACGGCAGACGCAGTGATGGTGGTAAAGATGCTGTTGGTAATATCAAATCATTTTTCTCTATCCTCCTATTCCTCTCTTTCTTCCCCTTTAATAATATAGCCGAGCGCAGCGGACAAGATGCCCCAATATATTTTTATATAAATTTGTCCTTGGAACTTTTTTATGGCTAAATGCATACTTCCTCGTATCCTATATAGCAGTTATTTGATGGCGCACTATTATGAAAAAGTCGAGGCTGATAGGGATACATTGCATTCTCTGTGTGCACTGTTCTTCCGCGGCTTCATCGACACCGCCGCATATGCCATATAAACAGTGAGCCATTCAGCAACCTTTACAAATTTCTATACATTTGCACATTGTGCCCACGTCTGGTGCATATTTTCCCATAGTATCATAAAACGGAATGTGTACCTACGTCTATAACGCCGTGTGTGTGTTGTGTATACATTAGCCTAATCTAATATAAAAAGCACAATATCGTTGTGCTGGCCTTACTACTACGGTTATTACATACCGGGGTAAAAATATACCTCTCAAACTTTACTAGTTCACTTGACAACATGAAAAAGGAAGAATAGCTCGCATCGTACACATCACATGCATGTTGTCAGCCCATATTTGAAAATATCATATATGCAATTTTTCCATACAAGTTCAACTCTTGCCTGCTTGTACTGTGTAATAACGCGTTTTTCTCTGCTATATAGATGTCTCAGCCGAAAGTACAGTTATTGTGTTTAGTTGTGATACATTTTTATAGAGCCTTCTTCTTTTTTACTCTCTTTTTCTCTTCTGTTATGGTGCCTATTTTGCCTTGTCCTAAATTCCCTACCATTTCTTCACTTATAAAAGCAAAGAGAGGCAGCCATGGTACCAACAGCACCGCCACCACCACTTGGACTGCCACTACCGCCACGATACCAGCATGTAATTTTTTACGCGAGAAATAGCGAAGGTCTCTGCGTTCCTCGCTTTTACAATTTTCCTGCTGCTGATGATGATGCCGATGCTTGCAATACCATTCCCACTGCTCTGTTTGCTACAGCCGCGTCGTTGTTGCTGCTGCTGGATATTATATGGAATCAGTTCGTCGATGCAAGAGAAAAAACGATTCTTCTTCTCTCCTTTTCTTTTTGACTACTCTCTGTTTGCACGTTTTAAGCTGCACACAGTGCCGTTTGCAAAACTTTTAGCCATTTTGTGTTCCGTGATACGTTCTCTTTCTCTTCTTCCTTTTGCTGGCTATCGTCATCGTCATCAACATCATCATACGCTTTACTTTTGCTTACACTGCACACAACGCCATTCCACCGCTCTGTGCTATATCACCCTGAAAAAACGACTTTGAATCAGTCACTCAGTCTGCTTTATTCTCGTCGAGTTAGTGCAGTAGTCAGCAGCAAAATAACGGCAACTTGTACGTCGTCAATGACGGAAAAAGAAAAGGCAATTCCAAAGGAAAACTGGCTACACCATAACATTTACTACTTCGTCATCGCCTTTGCTAATACCTTCCTCTGTCCCAACCATTTTTGCATGAAATACAGCGAAACAAATATAAAGTCAGCACAAAACTGAATTTCCTCATATTTGTGATGTACATCTCGCTGGTGACATACACATACACACTCATAAAGGCTTCGTTGACTTTCTTTTCCTACTCAAAAAATTACTACTCCTCGTTTTATTCATACCGTCGTTAATATTATCAACTCTCATCATCGTCGTACACATTGCGACGCCATCGTCGTCATCATCAGCAGCAGCGAGGAGATTTACATTTTTCCTTCTTGCAAAGAAACGAATACGGCAAACTGACATGATGACAAGAGGAAAATACTGTACGAAAGACAAGTGACATTGTAGTTTGGTGGTACACAGACATACACACAGAAAGCATTTAGCAGAAAAGTCTTAGTCACCATTTTCCGTCTTCAGCTTTTCCTGACGAAAAAACGAGAAAAACTCTTTTGTCTTTTCTGGTCGTACCGTTTAGTAGTGCATCAGCATCATCACCATCAGCAATACTGTTATCTACAATAGAACACATGTTGGGATTTTTCCTCGACGTCTTTGTTGAATTCTTTTTGCTCTTTTACAAGCATCCAAACCACGGCTGCTATTGCATTATTTTAGCGCGGTTGGCACGGAAGAGATAGCTGTGCTCACATTTTAAGTATTAGTATGTCACCTCACAGCATACCACACACACTCCATAGAAACCGTATCACATCACACCATGATCATTCATGATAAAACTGAGCTGCTGATGCAGTCTGAGAGAAAGAGAACACATGACTTTTTCCAGTCTCATTTTCATCTTATTTTACCAGAGAACTGCTGAGCACACCAAAAAATCGTACAGCAACGCCATGGCTACTGCCATTAGAAGAGCAAACCCTACTAAAATAATAATCATGACTGTCTAAACCCGTTTAATAAGCTGTATGATCAGCACCCCTTGTTATATTTTGATCAGCAAAAGTATCAACTGACATAATATCCCAGGGAAAGAAAAGTGGACGAAAAATGAAGTGAAGGAATCAGATAGAGGATAAGTTCTACTCGGTTTATTGTTGGGTTGCGTCCCATACTTCGTGTCATTATTAGCCTAACAAGAAGGAGAGAAGGAAAGAAAGTTTCTACTAAAACACAAAGGATAACATACACACACACCATCACCAGTAACAACAGATTAATAAATGTAAACGGGAAGAGGCACGAAGAAAGAGAAAGCATGTAGTACGAAGCGGTAATATTACATTATTTTCTCTTGTTGTCCTTCGTTTCCCCAGCATCATCATCATCGTCTTTTTCAGTAGTAGTAGTAGCAGCAACAACAACAACACAAATAAAATTTTATATTAGTAAGTAGCAAGCCAAAGACAGAGCAGAGAGCAACTGGAACATAAGAGCAGGAAAACGTGGAAGACGAAGAGGACGCATCATCATCACCCGCTCCAGAAAAACGTATAAACGGAGGTAGCGTGGCAGAGAATTTCCTCAGTCTGATTTCGACTTTTGCCTGGCAAAGTACACGTTTGTAAAACCGCTGCAGCAGTAGTTTGCAAGTGTTTGCGTGCGTGTGTCTGTTTCCCCCCGTTTTTCAGTAGTGAATACTATTGGGATGCTAGGACGAAACACCGACTTTGAAAAATAGACACCATTTCTAAAGAGAGAGTCAATGTTGTTGTAAACACACACAGTGGGTAAAAGGTATTACAACACATGACTTAGAAGAAACTGGAGAGAAGTTTGTTTTGGCAGAGATAAGTGTAGGAAACCACCTTGCCGAAAATAAATAGTGAAAATCAAACTTGCGAAAAAAAAGTTTACATCGGAAACAATCTGTAGATAAAAGGCATAAACTAAACAAGTTCCGTTTTCAGGCTTGTGGTACGGCCAGCGGAAATTTGAAACAAACCAGCAGGAGAGCGAGACCAGTTTTAAAAGAGACTTCACCGTTAATCGAAATAAAGGCAGAGGGGTANTTAATCGAAATAAAGGCAGAGGGGTACAAGTCAGCTGAACTGTATACCACACCGCAACGTCAACAGCGGTCTTAAAAAAACTAAAAAATGAATTATTATTCTGTTAAATTATAGTGACGACTGCCGAGATAAAAAAAAGTAACCATATATTACATTACTGGGTTTATAAACATCAATGTTTTTTACCCTCTATGCTCCTTCTCGTTTCGACTCCCTTTTTCGTAATGTGTTACATGGCGTATAACTCTAAATGATTTTCCCTCGCACACAAATAGTTATAATAACAATAATAATGGAAATGGAAACAAGCATGTTGTTTGTTACCTGAGAAGTTACATGCATGTTCTTCTCCCGTGTGTGCAAGTGTGTGTACGTGTGCGTGTTTAATAAATCAACAGGGAAATACACACGAGGAACAGGTCAAGCAAGAAAAATTTACACAAGTTTGTCGGCAAGGTGAAAAACTTTTGACTCCAGCATAGACGACAGAGAACAAGATTAAGAAAGAAGAGAGAGAGAGAGAAATGTGAAAAAGTGTTTGGTCGTTTCTTTATTTGACTGTTGCTGGTTGTCGTTACGACCTTCCTTTTCTTTCCATTGTGCTCGACTAGTAGGGCACTTTACCTAATAAAAACACAATTGTGAAGTATGAAACTAAAACCTTGTAATTATCCACTTCCTTTGCTAAATAACCTATAAAATATTATTAAAAAGTAATCAAACTCGTCTTGTACACCTACAATACATCTCGGTAAAGTTTTTTGGGGTGACAGAAGAAATAAAAAATTGTGAGATATAAACAGAAAAAAAACATTTTGACATTTTGTGTGTGGTTGAATACAACTTGAGTACATTTGAGTACGTTCTCGAAGAGCAGTTCAGCAGCCGTTGTTGTCGTCCGCATTTATGCAGTGAGCTTTGCCTTGTAAAGCTCAAAGAAGAAACTACAACGTGTTTTCAGCCAGCAGTTTCACTGTTTTCGGTAAATATTACTAAAGTCTCGTATTCCTTTTTTTTAAAGCTTTTTCCATAGATACGTTGCAGTAATGCTCTTGTCAGGTTCATATTTTCATCTTCTCAGAGCGGGAAATAATACACAATATATATTAACGAGAGGATTTTTTAGTTATAGTAGATGAAGTTGTACGTGTAACACAGTTCCTATTTCTGCCTTTGTTATAATTTCTATTTGCCTTGCAAAGCCTGGAGCTATAGAAAAAAAAGAAAATAGCACTAATGATGGCCGAAAAGAAGAAACTTTAGACTACTTGCGTTTTTGTAGCTTGTTTCTTTATTCCATGTGCTTGTTTGTAGTTTACCATTTTAACCAAAATGCTTTCTTGCGAGTAAAAAAACAAAAGTACTTCGACAGTAATTATTTCTTTGGAATCTTCTTGTCAGTCTTTTTGGAATGAGAAGTTCTATTTTTTGTAGCAAAACTGTCGCCAAATTTAACTAATTTTTAATAGCTATTGTTATTCCACTGCACTGTGATGCCATATTTTGGAAAGGGTTATCTCTTGTCGCTACTGTTTGACTTGATAATTCAAAATATTGACCCTGGCTCCACACTAAGGGCAATGAGACATCTGGATCGTCACATCCTAGGATGGTGCCATAATTTCCCCTGTTATCATCAGCGTTATTACCATTTCTTGTCGTTAAGTATAAACATGCAAGAAAAAGGCCTTCACAGTACATATATCTTGAGGCACACTATATTCCACAATATTTTCCTCCTCGGCCATGCATGTTGCCGACGACGACAATAGAGATAACAAAGATGTCATGCCAGCCAGAGAACTAAGCTACGCAGAAAACGGAGACACATTCCAACGGACTGTATATATGGCTTGTTTGTCGTTGCGTTACATTTTTTAGTAACTTTGCTGCTGTTGTCCTGTTCCAAGAATTCTCCCTTGATAAAAATATATCTATATTTTTCATGTTTCCCTTTCTCTTTTCTAGCATGCATTCACTCTCTACTTTTCCTGTTTTTTTGTTGTCACTACAGTTATTGTGTGGCGGTATACCTATACGTCTATATGCAAACTTTCAGACCTTCTTTCTATTACTGACTAGTGACTGCGATGACTGTTGATTTTTTCACTACCCTAGTGAACAATTTAACTTGTTCCCGTATTTTTTCCAGTGACTTGAGTGAGATGCACACAGAGAGACAAGGAAACCAGCTAGCTAAAGAACAGCAACCGTAGCAACACGACCAGACCATCCAAAAGTGAAAAAAAGCTTTTTGTTATTCGTGTATTTCTCAGTTTTACAGAACAATATGGGTCGAACGGCAGTAGAAAAAAGTTGTAAGAGGTCGTATGTCTTATGTTCCGCTGAGTAGGAAAAAATAAAACTCACAGGAAAAAATATACACTCGAGGAAGAAAAAAGAAATATATGTTCCTCTTTGGTGAAGGAATAGCTGGCAGTTCTCTTTTAAAATACGGTTTTATGGTTGTCGTAGTAAACCACATCTTTTCCCCAATTTTTCTTCCGTTCATTTGCACGATTTTTTACGGCTTTCCATAGTTTCACAAAGCCCCAAAAAAATTAGTTTCCCCTCTGCCTGTATTAACTGGTATAACCGCTAATTTAAAGCAAAAGTTTTCGCCCAGTTCAATTCCCGAGAACCATCAATATAATAACTCGATTAGAAAGTAGTAGCTCTGTTTCCAAGTCCCTTTCAAGTGTTTTTTTTCTTCCAAAGGTTTTCACTTTTTTGCACCTTTTCTGCTTCCACCGTTTTTATCACAAGAAGATTTATGAAGTGAAGAAACAGAAAAAAGAGAAAAGTTGTCCATACTTTTTGCATGTTGTGCTCTGCATTAAAGCTGCCCGAGTGAAAGTTCCGAAAAATAGTTTCTCTTCATTTCATTCAGAAAACGCTCCACAATATATTTTGTCGGAAGCACAGAAGAAAAAAATTGCTCAAATTCCTCTTGTCTACGGAGGTGATGGTGGTGGATGGAAGGTTATTGTAAAATTGATCAGAAGATAGCATTCATGTCGAAGTACCACCTCGGTTCGGCTCACTGGCATGGCAAAATTTATACAAAATACGTAACTCATCATGTCAAAAATACTGTATACCTGGTTAGCCCTTTCACTTCACTCTCCTACCGATTGATCATTGTACTTTTTTGCAAGAATAACTAACTGGAGCATAGCGCCCAGCAATACCGCGTTTTATCGTTAAAGTAATGTTACAAGATTGTATATAGCAACACCCGTCTAAACTGCGCTTGCGATACAGAGATAGAGAGGGAAATTGAGAAGAGTAGTATATTTGAGAACTTTGTATTTAGTATGCATCTCGTCTCCTATCCGTTGGTTTCGGCATGAATCATGGGATGAGCCGACCCTGATCACAATAAATATCACATTTGAAATTATCTCTCTTCTGTCCTTCCTTCTTGCCTTCCTCTTTTTTCTTTCTTAACCCTCTTTATCTCCCCCTTTCTTGTACAACGCGAATCCTTTTTTACTCACATCACCGCAGTTCATACTAGAACACTTTACAGCAACTTCTTATAGCCACTTTACGTGTCCATACATGAACAGATTCCGACAACTTATATTTATTTTCATAATCGAAAACACTGCAAAAAGCGTATCTATCCATTTGAATATAAATTGAATAGGTTGCAAAATCATCTCAGTTCTAAAATTGTTGCTGGATACACAGCTGTATCCTTTTTTGTCTCACTCATTTATTCGCAAAAGCTTGCTCCATTTTCGTTTTTTATACCTTACAGAATTTGATCGGTTCTTTAACACTACAAAAAACATTCTTTTCACTCGTGTTTTGCCATTCATTCAGCCCCTGCCAATAATAACGACAGTAATACAAAACTTGTCAGTGTTTATCAGCGATGAGTATCTTTTGCACAATAGGTGTAGTGAATAAAAGAAGGAGGGAGCAGTGAGAAATTGTATTTCTACGGAACGGTCAGTAGTGAGAAATATATATTTCATCTCTATTATTTTCTCTCTCTCGAATTTACACCATTTTATATCATAACAAGTCGCAATGGATCGTTATTTATTTCACAAAAAATGCCTACTAGAGTACATTGAGTAGCGAGATAGGTAGTTCTGTCAACAACTGAATAGTTCAAAATCTCTTATATTATCTTTCAATAGTAGTGTAGGTATACCCGGTCCACTAGTAGGAATCGTAAGAATTCACCCGCGAGGAAAGTAGGCCGTTTCGTTTCAAAATCTCTAGTCGTATTTCATTTACAACTTGAAATGTTTACGTTTCCAAGTAACAACGGTGCTAGACTGGTCAAATTTTATTTTATTTTCTGCTGTCTCGATACTCCCCCTTTTATAACTTGCGATACTTCATATCCCCGTCATCACAACCGTACGTTCAATGTACGTTCCATTTCTTTTTACAAAACGTTATACCATCACGATCACTAACTCACACTCCATATTAAATACAAGAAAAGACGTAACACAAGAGAAAAAGCCTTTCTCCCCTGGAAATGCAGATTTTTTGCATTTTTAAAATAAAACAGGAAAAAGAAGAAAGTACATAAATTTTCAAAGGAAAAAATACTTATTCATGCATTAAATATCAATATCCAAATGCACGAATTTTGTTGTTACGCGATTTGAGAACTAAAAACAAAAGAGCTACATACAACTTTTACTAGTGTCACAGGAGAAAAGTGTGCGAGAGAGAGCGGGAGGAACAAGAACGTATGAGTGTGAAATAAAGGCAGAAAATCCATAATATTATCCGCACAGTAAAAGAAACACGTAGTCAGGTTGTAGCCGGTGTAGTATTTTTTTGCAACAAAAGAGAAAAAATGTTACAGACGCTGTAGCAGTAGTAAAAAGTAAAGTGCAGTTTTTCTTTTCTTTCCCTCTCTTTCCTCCCATTCTCTTTTCATATGACCTACTTGAACATTTTTTTTCAAAGGTTAGTAGATTTCTCCTCCTCATCCTTGTCGTTTAGTTCAACTAACGGTTTCTCGTTTTCACAACGGGAAAACAAGATATAAAAAAGTTGTCGGATCACGGCGAGGGCGAGAACCGAATAGACGGAATGAGTGGAAGTTGAGATGAATGTTGGTTTTTGTGTGTCAGAGAATATACCTGTGTGCAAGCTTAGGAATCATCGTACCCATCCATCTATTTATCTCACAGAAGACAGTGATGGAAAAAAATTTAACGTTACATTGTATGCTTTTACAATTGTCGTGCCTAACACGAAATACTTAAAGTCGTTCTGGATAAATATGATACACAGTTGTTGCAGTTGAGAAAAAGTTGTACAAGTAATATAAAAATAACATTATATTGATTGATCCGAGAAGCAGACTTGCTGCAGCAGAAGCGCATTTCGATGGGAATACGTGTCTGTTTGACAGGAGAGGCGTATAAAAATTTAAGAGAAAAGCTTAAAAATGAACGGAAAATTGGGGTGCTATTCTTTACCTGATGACCCGGTTTGTGTAAAAAACGGCACCAGTATAATACACACAAACGACTATTCCGTTTTTTGTTTTTCCCCAGGTTGCTTGATTCGAGTCTCATTGAGTAAAGAGAAAAAGTTTAGTGGTGTGTAGTACTAGTACTATGTGGTGATGGTAGTGGAGTATTGGGGAAGTGATTGTAGCTGAGGTGAAGGTGGTTGTACTCTTTGCATCTTTATGCATTCCTAATATTATCGAGGTGGTCGATCAATAACATAAAAATGAAATGGGTAGACTGAAGGTTATACTTACCCATGGAATGGAAACTATAGGAGTATAATGTAAAAGACGGTAGTGGCGGTAATGGTAGTGTCTATGTTTTGAGTTTGCTCGCTTGTGATTTTTCCGTTACCTCACTTTTTTCCTACCTGGGAGAGAGGGAGAGGGACAGGTAGAGGGAAATTTGGAGGTTTTATTACAAGAATTGCTGGTTTTTCTATGATTCTATCGGTGGCTTTTTACTTCTGTTTAACTTGCTGACTGGATGATGAAACATGACATCGTAGAAATTACAAGAATGACTGTGTGGATTGAAAGTTGAATTGAGAGCGATTGCATAAAAGCATGGGAAGCATTACGGGAAGGTATGTAGAATGTTGGGAGGAAGAAAGCGAGCTATATATGATTGTCGGCATGCAAGGCAATCTTTTTTACAAGTAAATAAAAAGGTGATTGAAGGTGGACGAACGGACGTGGACTTGGACGGCCGATCAGGCCACTACATAACCATATAACAACATAAGTACCATATCAAGTCAAGTCATGCCGGAACATTTTTCCTTATTCCGCCCATGTGAGAAAACGAAGTCCAGTCCAGTTTGATTCTGTCAGAGTTTTTTTCTATTCTGCTATTTTTGTATTTATGGGCTGGGCTGACTGACTGCTTTACCATACTTGACCAAGTAGTTGTTCTATGCTAGTACAGTAGTAGTAGTAATAGTAGTAGTACTAGTAGTAGAAAGAAAACGATGAGCCGTGTCAAATGATGACCGGACCGGCCCATGCGTGCAGTGCTGTTGACTGGACTAACTGACCGAGTTTCCAGAGTTTTGCAGAAAAACTACCATAAAACGTATATGCAGGTGTATGTCTAACAAACAGTAATAGGAATTTCAAAGCATGTACAGCTTTTATTTTTGTAGAAATAGACACAAGTTCTAATATATTAAAAAGAAACGTATACAAGCTATTTTTATGACAAAAATACACTTAACTTGTTTTCTCCTCTGTCCTAACTTTTTTCCTTTTTCGCCAGGTTTTTAGGAGACACACGAAGAAAAAGTGAACCACAAAAGACCGTTCGATTTATTCGTGGAATGTGTGCAGAACTCATTTCTTTTTCTTCCTCTTCTGGGACAATAAGTGTGATAGTAACTTTTCCAAGAAGACGTCATCAACTTCAATAGCGACATTCAAGCCCCTCTCAGCAGAGAACTACTTCAGGGGTGTGTTTCTACGACGAAAAAATATAAAACTGAGGCAGACAAAGAAAGTGAAATGAACAAAGAATTACGATATTTTTCTTGTTTCCTCGCCTATGAAAAGGTCAAATGCAAATATCTTTTCGTTCTTTGTCCACGCAACTTTTTATCTTCACACTGAGCACTTTGATAAAGACGCGTCTAGCAAGGTCGCAGTAGTGGGCAGTTATTCTGAACAGCTAAACGGAGCAGCAGTTTTTTTCTACTGTTTGTTGATGGTAGTAATGCAAAGAGTGCAGTGATAAATAAATCACAAATCCCCTGAAACTGACGATGATGGTATTATGCTTATCAAAATGTAACAGTAATAGACCCTCAATAAACCATAAAAATGAGTGTCGTTGTTGCTGCAATTGAAGAAACTTCAAAAGTCATAGAAAGCAAGTTATGTAGTATTAACTGTACTTGTAGAAGTAGTTGCTGTCGCAGTAATATTCGTAGTTATTACAGTTCATTCTTCTTCAACTCATCTACTATCATCTCGTTCAACCAAGTCTTCTAACGGCTGAGCTATTGCCTCCTCTTCAATATTATTATCACTATAAAGGAACATTGCCATAAAAACAACCGTTATGATAATAAAATAAGAACAAACAAGAGAAACAACGAAACGGTACAGAACAAGACGACGACACTGTTATCATAACTTAACTTGTTTTAACAAAATAAAAAGAAACACTGCAACGCAATCCGCTGCATCTTTTTCCTCTTCTTGACTATTCCTCTTTTTAGTACGTCCACGTTCCCCATTTATACATCTAAAAAAGTAACCTGAGTAAAGAAGGACAAAAAATCAGTTACGACAAAATAACAACAATAATAATAACAATCACAATATTTGCCAAAATAGACGACAAAACAAAAGAAAGAAGTTGCCATTTGACGAAACATCGGTCGACACTACCAGAAGAAGTAGTTGCGACAATACTGTAAGTCGTCAATGGTGAGAACTTTTTATTTGTGCAAGTCGTAGCGGTGACTATAACCTTTGTAATGAACACAATATAGCTGTAGTTGTCGTTCTCGTTGCAATTTCTCCTTCAAAAAGAAGAAAAGTAAAGAAAGTAGAAAAACAAGCGAGGTAGTAATACTAGTACACAGGGATAGCAGCGGCAATAGTAGTTTTCTCGGCAGACAATAATACCAAGTCATAGAAATAGTAATACGCACTTTCGCCGCCAACAACAACAACAGTAATAATACCAATAATATTAACAATAATATTAATAATAATATTAATAACACTTCAACTAGTAAGTAACCAACAACTTCAAAAGGAAATTCCCTTTTTATCTCTTCTCCATCTCGTCTGCAGCAATTCCATTTTCTTTTCATCAACGTCATCTATTCCTTTCTTTTTCTGGGTTTGTGGCGTCGTGCTGCTGGTGTGTCGCTGCAACTTTTCTCGTTCTTTTATTTTGCGTCTATGAAACGGGACAAGTGTAGAATTACTACTGCACTCTTACCGTTGGGATCAATGAAAACAGCGTGCGAGTGAAAACAAAAACTCGACAAGTGGAAGAAAAACGAGGAACTAGAAGAAAAAGTAAACGACATTCAAAAAAGGATAAACTTGTGGTGTTGGTAATACTACCAGACACAACCACGCCACCAACGTCGTCTACGTCATCATCATCCACAACAACAATATCAGCTGTTTTTATTCGTATTCTTTTTCCAATCCCAATATCTATATCTCAAATCTTTTTGCTTGTTACTCTGCTGGAAAAAAGTCATGTTGCTGCTTAGTGAACCAAACAATTCTAGAATCGTTTGAAGAAAAAACGTATATATGTAGCTAAAAATATAAATTATCTGTATAGGACTGGAATATTGAAAACAACAAAAAAAAGACAAAGAATAAAAAAGTAGCTTTTTACTTTTTCTCAATATTTCTATCTTGAATGAATGAATGCGAATGCAATACCAGCGTATTGAATAACCTCGTATAATCTTCTTAAAGACACTTTGTCAGAAACGTTATAAGCAAACTACCCTATCATTTTCCTCTCCTGAAACTGCTTTACTTGTACATCACGTCGTTTTAGCCATCATCGAACTAAATCAACATTGATCCAGTCAAGAGGAGACGGGAGAGACAAGGAAGCATAAAATACTTTTGAATTAAACAATAACCGAAGGAGGAAGAAGCGAATCTAGGAGCGAAAAAGGTAAGAACTCGGAAAAAGAACGAGAAAATTTGAATTTTAATCCATTTAGTAGTCTAGCTCGTGCAGCTCACTGTACTCACTCGAGGACAGTTTCCTAGACAAGTTTTTATTCCTTTTGCATACATATGATTATTGTCTTCGTCATCGTCACTACTGTGGTATTACTTCAGTAGAACATATTATTCATCGTTCACGAAGTTTACTTTTTGCCCGTTTGTTTGAGCGTGTGTCAAAATCCTGAGATATTTCTATAAATACTCAGAGCTGTGTGGCTGCTTATTTTGACAATATTTTTATTCAGTGGAAACAAACTAGATAAATACAATTCTCACACAATTCCGTTTTTGAGTATGAGTGCTTATACAGCCAGAACCGATTCGATAAATATGCTTGTATAGTAATTTAACTCCAACAATAATCTTTCTAATAGTGCGGCATTTTACTGGCACAAGTAGATGCTATTAGAAATCCAGGAGATGAAAAAGTCGTCCTGGAAAAATGTATTTCATTTTGACAGAGCTGGAAATAGGGGAAGTACAAAAGTGACGGTTGCATTTTTAAACGCACACGCACACAGACATACGCAACACAAATCTATTTGCTGCAGTATTATTATTTTTTAGTTCTTATTATTATTAAGTGACGAAGTCACTTATTATCTTTACGATGTCTGTCCGTCTGTCCGTGTGATAACTCAAAAACGGTTTCGAATTTTGAGATTATGCTTTCTCCAATCGGTTCCTCATCCCTAAGGCTTCCCTGAGAATGATTTTGTAGTTTCCAGGTGAAGCCATGTGGCGTCCACAAGGTCTTCAAAATAAGTATTATAAGTAATAACTTATTGGTAACTCGGGAACGTTTAGAAATTTGGGGGGATTAGAGGGAGGTTTGGCGTATTTTATAAGGAGGTTTGGAGTATTTAATAGGAAGGTTTGGACAGAATTTTATAAGGAGGTTCGGAGTGTTTTCCAGTAGGTTTCACAGAGTTTTATAGGGAAGTTTCACCGAGTTTTACCTAGAGGTTTGGCGGTATGACAAATTTAGGTTTTCTTTCGTCACTTTGCTACTACTACTTTGTAGGTTTATTATTACTCCATAGTCATGTGTCCCTTCAGGACGAACATCTTTTTTACTAGACTTTTTTTTGTAAAAACAGACAGACAAGATGTTATACTTTTGTCGGTTGGTTGGCTGTAGTTTGGTCTCCTGCCTCCTGATTTTTTAAATCTCCATTCTCTGCTTTGAGTTTCTCTCGAAATCCAAATCCAATTCAAAACCAAACCAATCCAGCTTAGAAACAAGCCTACGAGAGAGAGAAAAAACCCATTTCTCTCTCTCTCTTTCTTCCATCTCCTACTCGCTTTCTCCCTGTGAAAAGCTTATCTAGCTAACACGAATAGTGGCACAGTAGCTGCAGTAGTAGTAACAGTGACAGGAAAATAACAAGAAGACGCAAAGCTCACAAATCTAAGAGATTATTCCGCACATTTAAACTCAGATCTGTTCAATTGAGATAAAGTAATTTTCAACGAACCAAACCAGACCAAGTCAAATGCATATACTTATTTATAGCAACAATAACAACATCAGCGACAACAACGTATAAAATTCTACGTAATTCTACATTCATACGTAAACAAACAACAACCCGCATAAAAACTACATCCGCTCAGTTTAGTAAGTAACAAAGCAATATCCGCGTACATTATGTGCTCTTCTGTAATACAGTAATATCAACTGTTTTTCCATCAACACCGCTGCCACCACGTACGATGCGGTGGTGGGGACGATAATGATGATGCAGTAGAGAAAGGGAACAAGAAAAAATTGAGCTTTCAGTATTGAATTCGTCACATGATCAGTAACAAAAGACAACCCCAATACATGCACTCACTCAGGCGTTTCTTCTTACTTCTGTTTTTCTTTCTTTCATTCGAAAAATCTTGTGGGCTGCTGTGAATGCTGTGATAGCAGGGGAAATAGTGTGTATGATTTTTGATAATAGAAGTTTTTTCCCTTCCACCCGTTCGCTTCCTTCATTTCATTTGTGAAGATAGAAAATGGGATTCATAATAATGAGAATAGTTGTAGGTCTCATCATCGAAATGATATTCATTTTTTGTCTCCCTTTTCCACAGTTGTGCTCCCTTTCTTTGTTCCTGCCACCAGTTGGCTGCCTGACTTGTAGAAACTAGTGAAGTTACCAGCAGTAGCAGTAACTTTGGCAAACAAAGTACAAAAGAAAGTTACAACGTAATGATGAAAATGAGACGACTTTGCCGATATTTTCCTTTCCTCATGTTTGCTTTTGGCTTCTTCGTTCCCTCTAGGAATTAATGCAACGAGAATGTTACTACAATTGTCTTTGAGACGAAACAAATTATGAGCATCTTTTGGAGAAATGCCTGTAATGGAAGGAATCTTAGCCATGCCAGTTTTTATTCATGACTATGTTGAATATGATGATAGCGATGATGATCACGATGATAATCCATCTCTTTTCAATGTACTCTGCTGCATAAGTACGTAAATACTTAATCATATGAAATGCAGGCAGACAGGCAAGCACATCACATCTGCAGCAGGAACAAACGCAACATCATGATCATCCCAGAGACCCGGTTTGGGAGAACGAACTACCTACATACATACATAAATAATGTAAAATGGAGAAAGTACAACCAAGAAAGAAAACCCCCTTCATGCACGAACGCGAAGATCATGCTCATATTTAATATGCCAACGCCACTGCAATTTTTCTGTTGTCGTCAACAATCTAGATTTTGGGCGCATGTACAATTTTTGATAATGCCTTTGTGTAGCAGGTTTCTTGCTCGATTTCCGTAACTTATTTTCCGGATCGTATTCCTCTAATAACATTGCTGAACTTATGTGTAAAGAAAGTGAATCCTCTGCATATTGAAGTCTTACGAAAAACAACAGCTGCCATTTTATTTCTAAGAGGAAAAATAATAATGTTTGCTGATTGTGATTACGTAAAAACCTCATTGGAAACCTGAAAAAATACTACACTACGCTTCTAGATTTCCTTCTGTAGAAAAAAATTTGTACACAACCTGTGTGTATCTACCTACCAACTCACACTCGTAATAAAGAAGCAGAAACCTACATTTTCCCTTGTTGTTGTTGTTTCAACTAAAATAAATACAGCCGGTTGCGTATGCTGCTGGAAGTTGTGGTAGAAACTGGATAAGCGTTTAAATATTAAATGTGTTTCATTTATAATAAAAAACGAAAAAAGCCTACTGTGCTGGTAGAGAAAGGAGGAGTTGGGTAGAGGATACGACACAGGAGCATATATGCGTAAAAATATACGACGGCAAATTTATAAATAGTATGAACAGACTCGCATATATAGGTGTACATTGTCTTTCATCACCATTTTCATTCTTCCTCTCTTTTTGCCAGTTCTTTTCTGGCTTTTCTGGTCCGCTGATGTTATTTCAGGATATTAATATACCACATTACTACTTGCAAGTAAGAAAGTGGCGGATGAAATGGAGAATTGGGTTTTTGTTTTGTGTTCCGCCCAGACAGACAGAGTTGGACTGCTACACATTACTTTGGCAGGATGCAGCGTGGTCGGTTAGAATGGCAATATACAAACTATGCAAGTAGCAATGTTGGCAAGCGTTTTTCAGGCCATGCAAACGTGGCAAGTGAAAAATGGCAGGATGCAGACCACACAGTAGGATCGCTTGTTTCCTCCTTTGAAAGCATGTAACCGCCTGACAGTGCACCCACCCTGAGGCTATCACCCTTACGGGTTGAACAATAGTGGCGTTTTCTGACAAATGGGTGCTTCTCTGCCAGGCTTTAACGAGGTCAGTCCCCATGTGTCCTCAAAGTATCATATGTGTGGACAGACAGGCCGACAACGCAAACTAGATAGGTAAATTCTGATAGAGAATATAATTATATAATTTGCTCTGGCTTCAATTCTCACTTTCTCCCTGTATTTTCGTCCGCGCATGTTGTTACATTATTGTATGTATCTCTACATATTAGTATGGTATACTGTTACCGTGTGAAACATGAACAATTACAACGATGAAACTTAAACGGAGCTCACACCAATAATCCATTCATCACCTTACCACCGTTCCCGAATCCTTATTGCATTGCAAAGCATACAATTAGTCCTTCTTCACAAAAATATATGGTTGGTTTTTCTGTAGAATCTACGTATGCATCTATGTATTTGCATTACTGTGTAAGCATATATTTGGCGAAATGTCACAATCAGTCGGATAACAGTTTGAACGGGAAAACAACTGTATTATGAGTATTGTTATTACAATCAAAATTCTCCTCCCATATGGGACCGTGCATAAAGAAGCTAACGCAAAAAATGGCCATTTTTGGTCTCCCATGTCACATATGTGTCACAAAAACTTAGAACCGCCCTCCCCCCATATCACGTAACTTTAATTTTAACATTGGATTTTGTATTTGAGTTCTGCCCGAGTTAGGAACGTAACTTAGGCAGAAGATAACCACCGTTTTCTGCCTAAATAATAATTTTTTTTCTCGCATATTAATTAAATACTTTGCCTCATTAAATGGCACCCTGAATGTTTGCGTCCAGAAAGTGAGATAAGACAGTAAGCGCATGCAAAATATTAAAGAAGGGA
>JAHZNB010005849.1:0-17863 GCA_027744295.1 Callyntrura guangdongensis
ACATAGCCCATTACATACCGGCAATGAACTTGTCTGATTGTCTTGTAAAATTGCGCTGACTGATCTGATTAACCATTTTCAATGAGGAAAAACACCAACTTTGAAAGGATTTAGGTTTGAAAATGTTGAAACGACCATTTTTATTTTCTCAAAAAATGCCATCCAAAATCCAAATATGCGGTAAAAACGAGTCTATGTGAATTCTAAAGGAAGAAGGCATTAAAAAGGGATATTTATTCTGTTGCGACGTGCGTGTGTATTTACGAAGTGATTTGCTGTGTTCATTTTTCCTTAAAAATGTGATGTATGCTGAAATATGTGCGTCCGCCAATAAATAAACTCGTATAAAAATGCTCACCTTTTTTCTAACCGTGGAGCACCGAGACTGTGTGGATAACTGTGCCGAGGTTGAGTAGCCAAGCATAATAAGATAAACAGAAATGAAATTGGAAGGACACCATTGTAGGATTTTTGTTATATTACAAAATGATAACAAAAGGTGGTTCAAAATACCACAGGGGAATAGTGACATAACACGCAAGACACAGTATAAATGGGAATGGTGTTCCATGAAAACAGAAATATCACACATCATCATCCTCACAGAGAGAGGCAGCACAATGAATTTTTTGTTACGTTTTTTCTCTCTCTCTCTCTCTCAACTACGCGGACAAGGACTGTTGACGGTGATGACTATACATGTTATTGTCCACGACGACTCAATGTAAGTGCAATACTTTGTTGCACATTGTCGTCGTATGGCGTGCGTGTTCGTACAGAATGCCGGAGCTCGTGTGTAGTACACATACAGGTTTTAAGAGGACAGTTTAACTAGCTGAAAAAATAATTAACTTTAACGATTTGAGATGTGTGTATCAAACTATACATTTGTACGGGTTGTTGACAAAAATGAAGGAAAAAAATATAACCCAGCAAAAATGATTGTCACTTCATTCGCCTTTATTGTTAAGTCGTACGTATTATGACAGCTCACGTAATCTACCAATACAGCAGACATAATAGAGTCGAGAAAATCCAGGAAGTAAGCAATTTCAATTGAGCAAGAGTGAAAATATTTTTAGGGTATTCTCCACCGTCATCACAAACTAGCAAAGGGTATTTTTATCGTATTTCAGAGCATTTTGCTAAATAGTAAAAAAATACTGCAGTGTAAATGCGGATGGTCAATGTAAGTAAACCTCTTTACTTGCGCGTGAGGTCGCGTGAGGAAAAATCATGTTTTACATAGAGTCGTTGTTGGTGAGTTTTGTATGTGTGTATGCGGATGACAAACGACAAGTTGATTAAAAAAGCAACTTGAAATTTGACTTGGGTAGACATTAAAAATTCACAAAGCAAACGTACTACACTGAGCACTTGGCTGTCATGTAAAACTTAGGAATTTCGAATTGCTCAGTATAACAACAACCGTAATGTCTCATTTAATTTAAATGTCTGTTTGACAATGTAACAAACGTTGTTCGAAAACAATAAGCAATTTACAGCAGGATTTGAAAAGCTATTTACTGCAACTTGATTTGCTACAAATTATTTTTTATAATAATAATCCATACTAAACGTATTATGTATAAGTATAAGTAAATCTACTACTACTCTGTACTGCAGTCCGTTAGGTCGATATACACACAAATTTGTTCAATCAAACGATTAATTTTTAATACTGGCGACGTCTCAATATAAGTTCTTTTAGCAAGTTTTTTAGGCTGGTGGTGGGCATCAAATATAGTACATATTCAAAACAGCATAATATTAAAAGAAGGAATAGAGCCATTTTCCATGGCCATATACATTCCAAGTAATAGTTGCTTATTAAATATTCATACAATTTTAAAGTGTCCATTCCCCCAGACAAATAAAAAAGTCTAACACAAGTTATCAGAATTTATTTTCAAATTTTTTAAAAGGTACATTGAGACAACCGTGGTATACTATGGAATTCTTAGAACCAATCAAATAAATATATCCGTCGGACAGTCAATTTTTCCACTTCAGCTAGTCATTTTCATACAAGGGGAACAGGAACAACATATACACACGTCCACCAATATATTACAATTTGCTAATGGTGCCAAAAAACATTATTATTATTATTATTATTATTATACTCTTCTGGGTTGTAGTTATGTAGTACTCCACCAGTAAATAATATTATTGGCCTGCATAAAAATAATGGTTGAATTGAAAATTACTACAATATGCAGCACAACTCTCCCTCGCATTTTTTTGATCGTACCACACCACTAGTCTACATTTCAATTCAATCTACTGACTTACACGCATTGCACATGGACACATCGTGTATACGAAAAAAAAATGAAAAAGACCTTACGTTTCGTCGTACTGCTCGGTTCCACTCTCATTTCTCTCATTCTCCCTTTTTCCTATTTTCTCTTTTTGTGGTGTGGCTCGGTTGTCAACCGTCAAAAGGGAAAGAAAACTGCAAAATACAGAATAATATTATTACTATTAGTTAAACACCATGTAATTCTCCAAAGCAAAGCCTCTCTTCATATATCTTTCCCCTTCAACTTTTCCCTCCATTTAGGGATAGCAGTCGAGAAGAGGGGACTCGTGTGTATAAAACACCACGTAAAATGGCATGATGACAACAGTAATGAAAATGACACTTACATGCTTTTAATATTGAATATTATTACTTATCTTGGGCGCAACAGGCGACAAAGATAAATGATTCAACTTATTCCTCTCGATATACTGTATTCATTTCACTTTCCCCTTTTCTTCGTTTCGACGACCCAACTCCTAAACCGAATTATCATCATCATCATCATCAAATTTTCAATCCATTGACATTGTGCCTTTTCATGCGTGCTACAAGATAACGTGTAGTTTATTAGGTCACCCCGACAGGATATTTTAACATTTTTGGCAGGCGAGCACCCCCAGGAATAAAAAAAATAATTAAATGAGACCTGTGACATTTTAGTTCATGCAAACGTTTTTATTATTTCTACAAAATGCTTGTTTGTTAACTAAAATTCATTGTTTTTTATTTATCCACGCTTTGTCTTATTTCGTTGATGTTTAAAATTAATTAACAAAAAACTGACACCCATGTCGTTGCATTACTTTTGCCAGTAGTAGTGCAAAGTAGAGTGAGAGGGTACACGCCAGGCTATGCTCTCGTAGTAATATTATTCCCTGTTTTTGTCAACTGTGTAGATTTCCCCCATTTTGAGAATGAAAAATGACAAAAAAGGTTATTCGCTGGTTTACTCTCGTTTCTCATCCTTCTCGCGTGTACTTAGCAATATTATGACTTCTCTCTCTCTCTCTCTTTCCTAAAAACAAATTAAAAACAATGATGATACGTAATAAAAAGAGACAAATTGCTCGAGAAGAAGTAGTAACAAAACAAAGACAAAAGAATTTCAATGAATTTTTTTTTCATTTTCTCATTCTGCTTCTTCGGAAAGAATTGTCTAATTACGTTTCATTCAAACTCACGCAACTCTAAAAAAACAACGAAAGTCAGCCAAGTAAGTAGCACACAGGCACAATGTAAAGTTTGTTGGGTGGAAGTATACGTGAGTTCATAGTTGGCAGAGAGGCGATTGTGTTAAAAGTGTATAGAGATATACAGAGCTAATAAGACGACTATTTCGGAGAAGTGTGAAGAAGCTTCTCAAACACCAGTAATTACTTGACGTGAAGATTGTTATTTTCAGAGGGAAAATAAGGAGCAGCAAAGCAGAACTAATAATCACATTCATTTCCTCTCATTTAGGTACGTTTTAAAGGCGTATTGCTGTTTGTTGGTAATTCCAAGCCAGAGAGTTATCTAGTATCTTGGTCGACGTCTACAAAAGTACTACTTACTACGGAGCAGGAATGCGTCTTTTGCATTTGTCTATAATACGCTTCGCTACTGTGTTGATGATGATGATGATGACGGTACTTCACAAGCTTGGCCTTAAATTAGCCACTTTTCTCTGGAGTTATTTTTAAGTCTTCTTTCCTCGTCTGGCATTTCCCTTTACGAAGGTTGGGTTGAATTGCACTACTAACACTGATCACTTCTTTCGTAAAAGGGCTTACTGTTTGCCGTATAAGTCTTTGTAAACGCCCGGGCATTAGCTAAACTGTACCAGAAATGTCGGATTAATCGTGAAATTGAAAATTTATCACTTAAAATAAATTTGATTTAAAAAAATTTATCAGTACTTTTGAAAACATTTGAGCATGTTTAATGCCCTTAGTAAAATGTAATTTTTTGAAATATGTACAATTGTTTAATACGTAATACGTTTTATTTAACTAAAATTTACTTTAATGTTTAACACTACACACGGCAACGGCTTTTACATCCACCACTGTCAATAGTAGTCCATTCAGAGTCCGTTATTAAAGACAGGCTGTTATAAGAGTTTTTACTTTATATTTTTATTTAATGTTGTATGGAAGGCTAATATGGGCTGTTGAGTTTGCTCTTGACAAAAAAATTCCAGCTTGATTTGCGTATTCGTCGCTTCGTTATGTTGCCAACTTCTATTAACAAGCACGCGGGAACTTGGTTCTCGGTCGTGAATCGTGAAGTGAATTTAATTAAAAGACTCGTATAATATTCCAAGAAAAAAAGAATCCCAGTAGCACGCGTTGAAGTTTGAAAACTTAGTGTGTAAGAATCACAAAGAATCAGATTGTTTTTTTTCTCATTTCCTTAATCTCAAACTTTTTGATTTTTTGCTAAAACGTACGTGCATCTCATGACATTATAACAATTTGTGTACAAAATTAGTTTACGCGCCTACAAACTCATTAAAAAAAGAAGTTTAAAAAAGTTTTAAACTGGAAACATTGTGGCAAGCCCTTCTTTATTCGGATGTAATGTTTTACTATTCATCTATTTTGTTAGTATAATTCCAAAATTGATCCATTTTCTTTCCCAACGAATTTGTGCGATTCTTTAACAGTTCGGCAACACTTGCATCGTTCGAATTAATAAATAGAAACATGTTCTGTGATTTTTTTAGAATAAAAGGGCTAAACTGAAGAAGTCTACTGGAGCACGAGGAGGATTAGCAATGCAGTTAATGGCTCAGGGATTGTACAACCATTCAACAGTACCACCCCGCGGTCCAGACGACGACTCTGATGAAGATGATGACGACGATTGTTAGATTGCTCGTAATAATAATGTAAGTTTATATTACTCCACAGAGAGAACGCATTGTAGAAAGTCGTAGAGTAGTAGTAGGAATAATTGCACACACATTGTTCTTAAAAAATACTACTGCTAACAATATGCAATTTCCCCCTGTTCAGCCACCTTTACAGCATGCAAATAAGTAAATACGCTAATGTTTTATAATAATAAATGTACTGGCTTGTGAATACTTTCATACAGCTGAAACATTAATTATTATTACACTAAACTACAATACACCATGAGTATTTTGAAGAAAAATTAACAGTAAGCATGTGGAACAAATGTCAGGCTTGTAAACAAATGTACATTTAAGCGTACACGTCTTTGTTGTGTATGGGTAAATTCAGAAAATCTGCTTTTCTTCCATATAAACTTACATTTGGTTTCGCATTACCATATGTTCTCTGCAAAGAAAATTACAATTATGTATAATTTTTTGTCTGTATGCGCATATCGACATCGAGTTGGATAATTACGCATTAAATCTGGAAATGAACATGACAGACAAAAAATATGGAAACTGTCGACGTGGCTTGTGTACATAATTTTTTGGCCCTGTTGTTTGTATGGAAAAGAAAGTGTAATGTTCCTATTATATTTTAAGTATACCTACCTAGAGACAAAATTGTCCAATCGTGCGTTTTGAGTTCACGAAGATGCCCGGCATTCATTATTGACAACGGTTTTTACTTTGCATACAAACATTTGTAAACAACCAAACAATATGTAAGTACTAATTTGTTTATATATTTTATCTCTGTTACATGATGACGCGATACGTTCAACAACAGTATTTCAAAATAAACTGAATGGTTTTTACCGTTTTTACCTTTTCATCCCAGGAACTTATGTAGAGTAATATATAATCTTCCTTTAATATGTAGTGCAGTGAGTTAGCCTTTATTGGTTAGATAATCTTACCCGATGATTCTCGTGAAACGCAAAAGTAAACTATTTAAAAACTATTCTATGTAATAAATAAGTATTAACCGGCTAAGTGTTGGATAAGTACAGGCGAATGAATATATACTATTAAGCGTTGTAACAAAAGTGGTGTTGATGTTAGTGAATTGTAGAATAAAATGTCATACTCTGTATAATATTAACAATAAAAATGTAATAATTATTTGAAAACTACGCAAAAAATTTTTATTCGTAAAATAAAATAATAAAGTTTGAGCAAATTATGCTAAATTTCCATACTGGAATATTGCGTTTTAACAATTAAATTCATTTATTGTACAATAATTCCTCTTGTTTTAATCGCGCGACTTGTTAGCATACTTGGTTTTGATGATGATTTTTACTGCCGTAGTTCATTGATTTATACAACTTCTTGTGTGCAAAAATCATAATATCACTCGCAGTTTTGATGAACATTTTAATGTGCACAGAAAACACAGCTGAATACATATTGGCCGATTATCTCTCTCTCTCTCTCTGGCTTCGTTTCTTTCAGCAACAACTCCCCAGCTGCATTATACCCCGGTGGTTTGGTTTTGGTGTAAAAGTACCTCAAGTTATCGTCTGTCTACTAGCTAGTAGTACAATACAAAAAAGAGCAATTAAGACATTAATCACGCTTGCATATCATTTTTTGATCACAATTTAACATGATAGCTGATAGCAAGAGCATGCCCCAACTACATGAATGTAGATTTTTTTTCCATGAACCTGCCCACAAGAATACAGACAAACCAAGCCTTGCCAACTTTATTTACCACGGCAAGAGTTCAGTCAGCAGAGAAAAAGCAGACACACGACGACGATCGACGTTATGAAAATGTTTCGTACAGTGCGATACGACGACCAACCAACTGCTACAGTTGTAATGTAACCCTATCAGAAACATTTATATTCATGTCGTACAAACGTACTTTTTATGCTCTTTTCCCTAACACACATCGCATAATACACTATCGCTCTCCACAGTTTTCTCTTCGGCTTTTCTGTTAATCGTTTCTGTACAATTTGTGTGTGTGTATTACATCAAGTGCTTCATATCTCGGGTGCACACAAAAAGAAATGAATTCATTTTTATTGCAACACGACGGTTATTCTTCCAACTTGCGTTCCTTTCGATTCGTTCAACCTTTTAATAATCTCATACTTGTGTCATGTAAAGCATATCTCGCTCTGTTCGGTTGCGGTATTGAACTGCACTCTCCCGGAGCAAGCAAGTTTTATGCGGGGTAACATTATATAATGCGAACATAGAATATTTTATACCTTTACGTAACTGCTGTGGATGGATGGTTGGTAGCGAAAGTAGGAGGTGTAAAAATATTTTTCATTTTGGTGGACATATCTTTGTAAAGAGCTGGCGGACAAGTATAAATGCAAATTTTATGCGGCTTTTCGAGGTTGCGTGTAGAGTATGTGTTGGTGGGTGCGATTCTGGCAATACGGTAATTGTATACCGCTATCATGGTGAAAGTCTCAACATTATTTGAAAACTATATTAAATTCATTACGTTACTTTTTTATGATGACAAAAAGTAATCGAAAAGCTATCGTTATTAAATTGGTATTCTCAACTGGAAAATAGAGGCAATGTCTACATAATGTAATCCTACTGCGAGTAAGGTTTTTTTTTCAAATAAATGACATGCCTTAAGTTGAAAAAATTATTTACTATTTACAATTTTAGTTTACACAAATGGAACGAGTCATACGATTTTGGTTATTTGTTTTCTAATAATAGGATATGACGCACCCAAACTAGATAATATATTTATAAAATGTCCCTTTCTTAACTGGTTGTTCCTACAGCCATAGTCACACTAATCGGATCATTGCATTGTTGTAATTGTAAAATTTTAGTAGATATTCACATGCAATTAATGCAATCTGAGTTCTGACACAAGGGAATGTACTCAAAATCTCGGAATCATATTACGGCTCATTAGAAAAAGGGAAAGTACATATTCAAGTGTAATTTTAATGTCGTCTCCAGCGGTCATCCCTTGTACAAACTTCAACTTTTTTAACAAGTTTTAAATACAAATATATATTCTATACCGGTACAAAAACTACAAACCGGATGAACGGTTCCTCACTCTCAAAATCCGTTTTATTCCGTATTCCGAGGGGAAATTCATGATTATTTTTAGTAAAAAAAGTACAAATGATGTACTTTACATAAAGATCATAATTCAATCAACAAACTATTGAGAAAAGAGTAAGTATTATTGTGAGTACGTATTTTAACAGTAAGTCCAAGCTATTTTCACATGCTATAATGGAATGGAATAATAGCTTCGTAAAAGGGAACTTCTCCTTATTATTTTCAAGTGAAGGGAAATCAAGATTGTGGCTCAGTGAGTAAATTCATCATATCCACGAGCATGTTCAACCTTATTAACAGTAACATGGTCACATTATGTATCCGCTCTCAAATGATATCATTTTTTCGTGTGTGTATGTGTAAATGTGTGTTCCCCCAATTCCGTCGATTGTTACCCATTGTGAGCATACATACATGCAATCTGGCAAATAGTACAACTTACACTTTTTATCCCCTTTACAAGAGCACTAATATTGACTCATTTTCCACACACAGTTAAACAAATTTAATACCTAAACAGGTGCGTATTATAGCTATAAATATATTATAGAATGTATTTACGTTGTGGTAATAAGCGTCCGCTTTACAACTTTACAGTTCACATTCTCCATTTCTCTTTGTCCTCCAGCAAGCATATAATGTGGCATGCATGAAACAAAAACAAGGAAAATTAATGAAGACGAAAAACCGTCAGACAGAAAAGTGGAGGTGGTGGTGGTGGTGACTTCTTCTACAATACTTCTCTCCTTATGCTCGCCCGCACGCACACATGATTACATCTGTGTACACATTCATACTCACACCGGTAGGTATGCATGCATGTATTAGTAAAATTGTCCTTAAAGCCGTCAGTCATTTTAAAAAGTCATTCAATAAATAAAAGGAAACCAAAATGAGCTTTAGACTTTGAGCCGTGTTAGCGATTAGGAGGATGATGATGTCTGTATGAAAATTCTCCGTACATACAGTCCGTTGGAGGGGGAGCAAAATATAACTTTTTCTTACGCCTTAGGCACTTTAATTTTCCTCTTTCATTTATACCTACGTATAACGTCTATCTAACTGCCCATTTCAACTACATCAGCAGTTGTCCAATCGGCTAAAAAATAAACTAGGAGGAAACGTAACACGGTTTTGGAGAAGCAAAATGAACAAAGCGCTCTTTGTACAATTTATAGCGTTGTTAATAATATCATTTACCTGAAATCCAATTACTAGCACGGTGGCAGCCGTGTGGTGTTGAACCTGCGGTAGCTATGTACTCTTTTCTTCTAATTTACCATACATACTATCATACCATCACCTATTACTACTCATATTCTTCCCCATTCTCTATACACTATACAAAAGTGCGGCAACACAATGACATGAAGCCAGAGAGTATAAATGTGATAAAATTGTGTGGTAGTGCCACTGACAGGGCAATGGTCAGCGAAAAACCATGCAATGGGAAAATGTAACACGTCTATTATTATGATTACAATAGAATCTTATAAGCAAATAACAAAACGTTGTATGGGGAGCGGGAGTAAAGCTTTTGTGAGTAAAAAGCCTCCTTTTGGTATGTATATCAAAATATCCAGTAGTAGTACAGGGCAAGAACATGCTTAAGCACAGCACCCAGTTTAGAAAAATGCTCCATCTCCGTAGGTGGCATTTAGGCATTGCATGCGATTCATCATAATAATCATAATCACCATCATCATCACAAAAGTTACAGAAAAAAGAGCTTTTTAAGTGAGTGTATAATATTTATATTAGCCAGAGAATCAACCTGACCAAAAAACTGAAAAAGCAAAGACATGCACCCGGCACAAACCCTAACAACGAAAAAACCAAGAGCTGCTATGCTGCTGCTGTGCGTCAGTGACCGTCAATAAATGGATTAAAATGGACATGTGTAATTACAACATATAGTGTATCTACATACAAAATATTAAATAAAGTACCTTTCATAATCATAATGATCCATATACGCTTGTCTAGATAGTACTGTTGTTACACACACTTTGTTCTATTATGAATGGTTTATTATGTTTTACATATACATAAGTTGGTCGTTACTCGTGTTGTCGTGTCAAAGTATGACTTTATTGTGATCCATGATGATGAATGAATGACTTTTTTTTCTAGCGTGTTTTGTCTTATTAATGGATTTCATGCCACCACTTTTTTAACCATCATAATAATAATCATGATTTACCACCACCATCGCTGCCGCCACCACCACCTTATCACTTGAATAAACGAGTATACAGTGTGTGGGTGGATAAGAAGGAAAAACAGTAGTTTTTGCGGTGACTGGCGACTAGTACAATTACACAGCATCTTCTACGCAGTAAAGTTATTTAATTTTAGAAGCACGTAGGAAGCGTGGAACTTTGGTGACGAAAGTCTTGTAGTAGTACAGGGAGGATTAGCACTATTAGTGGAAGGTTTACCAGTACGGTACTTTTTTTTAAAGAAATAAAGTGATAATTAGCTGTTTGAGGCCAGCATGTTAAAATAAGCAAAAAAGGGTAATAAGAGAAGGCGTTAGAGGGGAAAAAGCAACAAGAGAAACTGTTTAATTTCTTCGGCAGCCAAAAAAGAACGAAAATGACAGAAAATTACACGCTAACCTGTGTGAGGGGGAAGTTAACACGACTTTTTTTTCTGAGATCCTCCGGCACCACCGGGGCATTCGTAGCATCAATAATATGCGCCATTCTAAGCACCAGGATGCATCTTTTCAAGAGGAATGTGTGCATTGCAGCATCATTTTACAGATTGTTTTTCTGCGCATCCCTTTCATCTTCCCCACTTTTTCCGTAGCGTAGTAGGGTTTCCCCTTTTCTTCATCTTACATGGCATGTCGACTTCTCTGTCGCCTGTTAGTAAAAAAAATTACGGGGAGTCAGTTAACTTGTTTTTTTCTCCTAATTCTGACACTTACATGCCAAAGCACGTATTTCCTCGCCGCTTCGTTTTTTCGTACTATTTTTGTAAAACTTATAACGAAATACGAATTGAAAACAACCTATCTATGTATCTATAGTAGGTTTCTGGTGACAATATGCAGGAAAAATTTTACAATGGCGTAATATCATATCCGAATCCGAGGATATCTTTGGCCGCGAGTGCGGTATGAACCGAAGGTCGGTACTACTTCTATTGAACAGTGCCATGCAATTCTTGCATCAAAAGCCACAGCCAAATCAAGTCTTGTCTTGTTCGGCGGTAAGTACATATTTATGCCGTGTCTGTTTGTGCATCCAATGCAAAGGGGAAGATGAGCTTCATCATCATCATCATCATCGTGATCTCGGTGCAATGTAAATGTTAATTGGTGTCTTGTCCGTGTCACATTTTTTTTATCGGTTTCCTTAAGTAAAGCAGCATCAGCAACATGCCATCATCGGCAGAAGCCTGTGAGTGTGTAGTATACACGCTACTTACTTTAAGTTGAGCCACCCTTCTCCGACTCGCTCATCTTCACACTCCTCTCTCTCTCGCATGTCTTTTTTTTCTCTCTCGAGAAATATTCAGTGCCACGTTGTTGGAGAGAGAGCTTATGCCTACATAGCCAATTCATTCGTCGTCGTTCTCATGAACTCATGTAATGATTTTTCTCCCCTCTTTTGTATGGCTTTCTTTTTTTGATGCAATATTGTGTTATGTCATGACATGTTGTTCTTGTTACAAAATTCTACTCTACAATATTATCCTCTCGCCTCTCACTTCACTTTTCACACTAATTTAGGGATTACTCTAATATGCATGTATGTGTAGATGGATAAGACTCTCCCCGTTTTACATCTCTCCTTTCCCCCCTACTCTTTTTCAATTTTATGACCATTTTTCATCTCTCCTGCTTCTCTGCTTGACATTCAGGGTGCATATTTCGGATAATTTCTCCGTTTCTTCAAATTTCATCTCCGTATTAACCCCGTCGTTCAAGTTCTCCTCACTCATTACATATGATGATGACTTAAAGCGAGAGAGCCTTTGACATTTTGCTAATTTCTGTAAGTGGAAGCGACAAATAAACTAAAAGCGTACATCGATGTGTGTGGCATAAATTGAAAATGTATGACGTGTTGGAAAGGGATGGGATGCGCCCGGCTCAAATTCGGGAACGTGTTCAGGTCATTCATTAGCATAACTTTGGTGGACCATTTATCCTCTTAATTTACTGTTTTACCCCCTACGCCGTTTCTCGTTCGCATGTTGTTTTCTTCTGCCGTCTGTTGGTTGGTCCGTCGTATAAATTTGCCTGCCTATTACACACATACTAATAATAATACAATGTCAATAGTAATGGCAATAATAAAGGTAACAAGAAAACTTTTGACTCTTTGCAAAATGTCATGTTGGCAAGCCCAGAGATGTACAACACATGTAACTGACAGAGGAAAGGACAGAGAAAACTACCTTTTTCTCAGCACAGCAGCCGTAATGGTTACAAAGAACAAGAACTAGTTTTGAAGATTGTTGCAACGTAAGCAAAATTGTTTTTTTATATTTATAGCTTTCGTCTCTCTTCACTGAGAAAAGGAGCATATGCGGAGCTTAAAAATGGAATTCACATGTCATAATGATAATATGATAATAAAATGCATAACATTCCATTCTTCTCTCTATTTAACCAGTAGCACTGGTGGTGGTGGGTTTAACAGTTGAATTTCCCTGGTTAAACATTCTCACCAGCCACTAAAAATGTTTTAACTGACGGGCGGACGGATTCTAATAATTCCTTTTGAAAAAACGTAACAGAATTGCATGCACGTTGCATGCATAATTATTACCTTTTTTGTGCCCCTCTCTTCTTAATTGTGTTTAACTGCAGAGTGCTGCATTCCTAAAATGTGTATTTTTTTGCACAAAAAAATTATTAGCATTATATTAATAGTCGGAGCATCGTGTTCATTAATAACAAGCAAGTTAAGTACAGCAGAATGGGATGTTTGTTGTGTGTGTACGATGTGGTGGTAGTAGCCCAGAGCGGCGAAAGAGCCCCTTCATCATATTTGCAAAATATTGTTTTGTTGGTGTGTGGTAAATTGCAGTAGTAGTGTGGTCGACATACAACACAACATGCAAAAAAATTAAGCATTATCATCATGATGATGTACACATAAATATTATTATAGAGTGTGTGTGTGTCTACACGGCTACTCTTTTATATTCCCTTCGAAGGAGGAGGTATATACCCACAGCATATGTTTATATTCAGACAAGTATATAGTTATGTATATAAAACTCATCGTTCCATTGATTGAGATTAAATAGCTAGTTAGTTAGGTAAATTACCATGTTCAGCGGCTTCTTGATACGACCTACCGCAGTCTAGTCACCTGTTAGAGAGAAAAAAGTGAACAAGGAGTTAAATGCACGTAACACGGAGAATGGAGCAAGAAAAGCAGGCAAACAGCGTAGTAATAAAGGTGGACACGTACATCTCATTGTGCATTTTGTAGAGTACGACGACGACGACGACGGCAGTCTGTTTATAGAGCTATACGAGTGGGGCTTCCTCCTAAAAAGTTCATATTATGCATATATTCGTATCAAAATTGAAATTGCATTTTACTTCTGCTTCCCTGCTTCTGCTCAATGAAAAGATATCATGCATGCGCGTATTTTTCATACATTATTATGCTTTATTGAAATGATCATGCGAACATTGGAAAAAGGGGAAATAATGGAGGATGGGTTATCCGAAAGGAAAAATATAGAGAGAAGAAAAAAACTTTTTTAATGGTTCATCTGTTTGGTCTGATAAATGTCCGATTTTTGTGGAATCCCCCTGCTTTTATGCATTGTCTGTGTAATAGGTGGATGGAGAAGAAGAGGTGTTATCTATGTGCATTTTTATTGCAACGCAACGATGTGGCAATGCTGCGTGATGAGACTATTATGGATGTGAGAATGGAAAGAAAATGGGATAGAAAAAGGGAGTGCGAAAAAATATTGATTTTTAAACGAGTTTAGCAGCTATTTGACATGCTCTTCTTTCCCATAAGCAATTTAACATTTTTTTTACTCGTCCCAGCTTATCAAATTCAAGTTCACAGTTGGTTTCTTACACAAGACCACCAATACTTTACGTGTGTTTTTTCAGATCGGATTATCTTTCCATTCACACTAAAAAGATGATACGAAATAAAAAATTCATTTTTTCGGCTTCTCTCTAGGATCGTTTGAGTGTGTTGAGGTGAGGGAGCATAAAACGAACTATTTTTTGGACAGGACGATGACAATGACTATAGTACCTACAAACTGGGAGCTCCAAAATGCAAAAAATTTTAAGTATAGAATGTTTTATAGCTCAATAATTACACAGGGCAAAAATATTTTATCATTTTTAACTAAGAAATGTTGAGAAAAAAAACCACCAAGAATTCATTACCTATTTTTTATGAGTTTTTTATTCCTGCCAATTGCGAAGCTGTTCGTGCAGTGGTGCAACAAAACACACCTTTGCCGTCTTGCAAAAGTGTCTTCACAGACTTCTGTTTAATTTGCGATTTGCATATTATTATGTGCCCGTGATTATTTGCCGGCTTGTTAGCTTTTGCAGTAATCAAGCGAAGTGAATGCAAAGCAAGGACATAAATAAATTGTACACCACCACTACCACCACCACGTCATTAGTGTTTTTGCTTATCAAAATGTCTTGTTGTAATGGATCATTTGTCGTGTTCGATTATCATTTTAATATGTGCGGATATCCTTACTAGCCAGTTTTCTAGCAGGCTTCAGTATAATATTCTGTACGATTTAATTCAATAACAAGTAGTAAAAGATAAGGAAGACAAATACACTGTTACACGAATTAGTTGATGAGGCAGGTATCTGACAGACCGACAGAATAAAAATGTTCATTAGTTACTTTGGCAGGAGCGGAAAATTTGGGGTAGCGCAAGATTTGAAAACTTGCATAAAACTGTTTGTTTCCCTATTGTTACCTAACTCACATTGTTTTCCTGTCAATCAGTTCCATGTGAAGTATGACGTCACTCGTAAAATTTACCATCATATTAAACTGCCAATGTTATTGTATCAAGTCTCCTTTACGTTCAATTATTGTTTTATTCATATCATTTTTCTTATCATAATTACAATTGAAATTGAACAGGATCCCGTTTCATAAAAATTACAAGTTCAAAAAATCTTCATTTAAGTTTGAGCTAACACTAGCAACTACAATTTGAAAAATTGGTATAAACTGTCAACTTGTAGTTTTTATGAAATGGCAATCTGATGTTGAATAGACATGGCGAATTGCTTAATTGCAACTGCGCAGTTCCAAGTTGATAAAACATGAAACCCCATTACCATTTCTAAGTTTGCCGTGCAAAATACAAAATACGTAAAAAGATATTTTTAGACAAAAACTGCTGACTTATGCCTATGATGACAGGGTGTTTTCGATCGTTACAGCGGATAAGTTTATCTTAAATAATTTTCTTCCAAACAACAAAATTAGCAATTTTAGAGCGCCTTATATGGCGCATATGATTCACCTAAAAACTGATTAAAACTTGCCCGCTTGGTTGGCTACTTCTAGAACAGGCTTTTAGGGCAAAGGCTACCGAGGTTTAATTCTTAACTAGAAATCCTTTACGCTACTACACACATCCGTGCACATGTGCACGGTTATGTTGGGCCTTTTTTACATGTGTTATAATCACACATTGATAATTACACCTCTTGGGCTCCCTGAAACCAGCTTCTTCAAAGGTAGCAATCATGCGCCAAACCTCACACCTACGTTTACACCGTTTAAAGTACTATGACTCTTTACTAAAGAGTATTTTAGCTCCTCTTATCGTATAGTAATGGTCGATAATAATAATAATAACGACGATGATGGCGACGATATACAAGGAAGATGAGAAAAGAGTATTACCCTTTTCACGCAATAAATTTTAGTTCCTACAATTTTTGTTTTCATAATAAATGTAATGTAACTCGTAAGTACCGACACGTTATTACCAAGTATTTCATAACGTGTATTAAAGTGGTGGTGGCGGCACAAGGGAAGATGACAATGGCACATGCGATACAATCACACTGCCTTTACCTTTATGATTATCATCATAATAATTTGAAGAGCATATTGGGCCACACGTAAAGTTTACATGTCAAGCAAATAACATTTTATTTCACATTTCACTCCTCTCAAAAAAATAACTTCACCAGAAGCACTAGAATGGTAGATCTTAAATAGCCTGGTTCCATTTAAGTAGCCTGTGAGTTTGGTTACGTGTTTATACACTTGTTCTAAATAAAAACAAGTCTAAAAAGCGACGACTCTGTGATAAAAATAGAGAATTAAAGCGTTACTTTTTTTCTACACACAAAGGGAAAAACGCTAGCAAGTAATAACTTTTATTAATATGCGTATATTATAGTACGTTTGACAAGAAAAGTGGCTCTATTTATTTGACTGCACGAGTCACTGTTTTCACTGAAAATTTATTTTGTGGCTCAGGGCAATACTCCGACTGGTTTGTGTTCTATGTATGATGATATGAGGCTCAAAACGGTTATTTTTTTTCGCGTGTGAACGTATTTATGTACGTGTGTACCATGTCATTACCAATACTTTATTTGAAGAATTCATAAAGAAACTTTATAAGTATTTTTAGAAAATCTCGGTTATTCATAGATAAAGTCGGAGTCGGGATACATAACACACATCCAGACAGCACTCCATATGCAATCAGATTTATCACACTACAAGTTCCACAACCGCTTTAGCATCGTCGTGTGTACCTAAATAGGTATACTTATACATATTTTGTTCTAATGTAACAACGATTTACTATACAGACATATTTAAATATATTCATCACGGTATTCAACAGTAATAATAGACTGATATCTAATAAAAAAGCTGTGCCTGTAATGATGATGATGATTATGTATAGGAAATACCGACGAATTGAAATAGGTGGGAGGTAATTAACTCCTTTTAAGTTAGTTATTACTTGCATGCAATCCTTGTTAAAATCATTTCGCATGTTGTCTAAAAATACTTGTTATGAAAGTTACCATCATCTTAGATATGAGGACAAAATATTTACGTTTTTTCTTGGTTTAGCCCCCGTTGCTTTTTTTATCCCTTTTTATGTGTAGTCTCTTAAGTTTGCATGTTTCATCTTGAAGCTATAACTGGAATAAATATTATTGAATATTATGCTTAATTTCACTTTTATGTCTGTTTTCTTTGACGTGTACCGTGTTCCATTTACCTCGATGCTGCATTTTATTTGATTGGATTGCTATATAATGCAGTGCTGCGAATAAAGGCGACTGTATAAGTAAATTTGGGCAAGGATTTAATAATATAATAAAATTGATTTCAATAAGCGTAATCTATAACATGATCGCGCAGTATTGGATTTCAACTCTAATCGCATGCTACATAGCTTTATTAAATGATTTACAAATTGACCAAAAAAATGAGCGGCTACCGAGAAAGTCATAATTCCAAACAAAGTTTTTCTCTCGTGATGTTGCTGGGAAAGAAGCAGAAAAAAAGTATCGCCACATGCACACTCCTCTTGCGCGTGGGTACCAAGTTCTTTATTAGTGCTATAAATAACTCTGTTCAC
>JAHZNB010005850.1:0-14949 GCA_027744295.1 Callyntrura guangdongensis
ACGGACTTAACAAATACGATTTTTTACTGTCTATTTGTAACGGCATCTGATGGAAGCTTTTTAAAAATGAAAGTTATCGTTGTTGCATTATAATGTGCGCAATGTTCGCACACATATTTTATGAATACTTACAGCAACACCAGCGTCGCCGTCATTGTTTACGTGTCATCATTAGGATCTCATTGAGAACGTCTCACCCAATAATAGCAAACGACTTGGCTGACTTCATCTACTTCTACCACACGTGCAACGTTTACTGCAACTGTTTGTCAACTAACTACCTGTACTACATGCCAACATTTTTGCTGTTGACACAACTCGCAAAGTGAAATCTTACTTATTTTTAAGCAGAGGATCATTTTGAATTTTGCCGTGCAGCCTTGCCTAGTATTGACAGAGCAAAGTGGCAATGTTGTTGTACTCAAATTTCGTCGTGAATTACATTTTTAGTCTAGCACGTCACATTTTGGCAAGAAATTCCATTGTGGTCTTACTTTTCTAGAAATTATTTAATGGTCGTTTGGTTCGGGAGCAATTTACTTGCAACTGCAAGACTACTATTACCATTACCTCTTTCCGTAATCATAACACTAATTGCTAATAATCTTTATTTAAATATGCAACACGTGCTCAGATTCAGGAAATGTGAGTTTTGCTGTGCAATGTTGTTATTACATCATTTTCATTTTTACAATAACCGTATAGATGCATAATGGTATACTTTTGAATGACTAACAACAACCTGCAGACGGCAGAAGCATAACGCATGGACTGGGAAGAAAGCAAGTGGTTCACATGAAAAACAAAAATCAGTAACAGTTATTACATCAGAGTTGCAGATATAGCTTCAGTTAATAATCGTAATCGTAAACCGTTCAGGACCACTCGTTGTAATTTATGCGCTCAACAGGAATTTCGATTGTATCGAAATAACGGCTTGTAGAAATGAAAGCAATGACATGGTACGTGTGAATGTGAGAAACTGCCTTATGTTGACTTGCGACTTGATACTTTTCAAAGTGGTGTTTTTTAAAGTTGAGACGACGTGGTCAATGCACCTTCCATGCCCTACGTGAACAACAATGCTACATGTTTGTGAGATACTGCTTTGCCTACTGCTGCTTTACTCGTTCTCATAAACCAACAATTGCAAAAAAAGGAGTTAAATTATGTATTAACGCTCATATTATTCTTCTTTAGGGGACAATTTATGATTTTAGATGTCAAAAAGTCTCCCATAGAAAATATATTGCATAAGAATAGTAAGACTAGTACATGGACACAAAAAACGTGTAAAATGGCAACCTGTTTTTTGGGCAAGTTGGCTTAATTAAAAACAGAAATAAGAAATGAAGTTTTGTCACTTTCGATTCTAACATTTATTTGTTATTCCGCGTCATGACTGTAAGTCACATTTTGAAACCTGCCGAATGCCATAGACAAATTATTAGCAAGTTATCATATTATTATCGTATCAATTTGAATTGATATTTGAGCATCAAACACACTCTAGGAAAAACTTTTAACAAGTCGTGTTAAGGTTTGTTTCGTGTCATTGGAGAGAACTTAAGTTGCCGAAATATGACAGGTGTGTCATGTTGTATTTATGTATGCATGTATGAATTTCTCAACTCTTCGGCAGTCTTTGTGTACGATATCCATTCACTATAACGCCCAATCACTAATCAACTGACGGACAAAGTTTTATTGTATTGCGGAAAGCATGCAAAAGGGAGCGGAATTTATTGGTATTTGTGGAGGTTTCTACACATAGTAAAAATGATTTCGCTCTCACTTTCTTCTGCAAAGGTGACCCTATAAATATTGCTCTGCATACGATAGCAATACTCCTGTACAATATGAACAACATTAAAAGTAAAATTACGGTCATTTCAAACCATATGATTACAATAGTAGTCCTAATTATCAATAGGAAATCCTGATGTTTTGCTTTTAAGACAAAAGGTTTTAACTTTTTTCTGAAATGCTCCACGTGTACGGTCGCGTGCTTGTAAATGGTTTTGATTGGTGATTAATGATTAATAGTGATATGATAAACCTTGATCAAACAACAGTCTAATTCAAACCGACCTTTTATGCTGCATGTAAATCTGTTTTCATTACAAGTTTTAAGGTTGACGTCTTGTAATCTTAATACATCTTAATACATGTATAATCTTGACTTGTTAAAACCTGAAAAATTTATATACACGATAACTATGCTGAACTTTATAAAGTTATTGGATATGTTATATTATAATATAAAAGCGCATGTAATTCTAGATATTTCTGCTTTAGACGAGCATAAATTAAAGTAAGATTAGCTGCATATGTAGTTTCTTACTACAAATTTTATACTTTCTCGAGAATTCTCGTCTTAACCGTTATCACAATCACATATAAATGACACTGCCGATAGCTGAGCATGATGCCCCGAAATAAATTTGCGAGTACACGTGTAGGTATTAAATGTGTAGAATTTTACAACACTCGTTGTACACTCATTCATGAATCATGACCCTGCTTGGAGCACAATGCTACTGATTGCGAGCATCCTTGTTAAAGGAAAATCTAAGATGAAATATTGCTTGCTCCAGATAATTTAATCAGACCAGTATCTGTGTATGCATGCGTCCACGCATACGCAATCAAAATCATACCAACAAATAGAACTATAAATAGGGAGACATGTCATTCATAAATTTCTCGTTGCATATTAAAAACGAATAAAATTAAACCGTATCATATGTTAAATCAATGTTTGTCCATCAGCCATTGTTTCCCACTGGAGGAAACACTCCTGCAAAAATAATTCGTAACTCGTTACACTTTTGTAGTTCTGTAGTTGTAGTAGATAGAAACATGGTTCATTATTGCTGCACTGCATGTAGTCTGTGCGGAATTTGGCGTAGAAAGTCAGTCATCATACGGCAATCATAAATCATCATCATCATCATCAGATTTAAACATTGCGCACCTCAGTCCCCAAACAGCGAATAGACACTATAAAATAGTGCAGAGGTTATGTTGTCCTGTAAAAAAAAATTCTGAAAATACATCTATTGTTATAGGCTGCTTTTGTTTATGACATTAAATATTCGTGTCGAATACTCTGATACTATCAGTCACTCTTTTATGTGGCCATTGGGGAACCAGTTTCTCATTGTAATAATATGGTTCCGACAGTGACAGTCAATGCGCAAGGAAGGATGTGTGTGTATGTAATATAACCTATCACACACGTAGGTAGGTATTATATGTTAATTTTATTATGAGAGAAGGCCCTTTATTTCGATTTGAAAAAAATATGCGAGGTAGCTACCACAATATTAACGCCTTGTTATAACATACACACTTTCGTACCTAAATATGTATCCGGTTGAAATTATTATTGCCACTCGCAGTTTCCAAAATTGATTCTACCAGAATGAATGGGACAACTAGATTGACTAGATTACTTTACATACTCGGAGATCAGGAAGTACATATCCCCAATCCCCTTGTTACAAACATCCCTACCACTAATTAACCAACTAATGGAATTTAATAATAAGTAAGTAGTTCGTCCATGCAAAGTTCGAAACAACAAATAAACAAAATAAAATACCTGAGTGGTCTGCATTCTTTGAACATTTTTTTGTGAAATCGACATTTATACTGCAACCTTTACAAACAATAGGTAATAATGATAAAGGGGATCACTAAAGTTGTTTTACATCCTCGCTGAAGCCTATTATAATATACACTGGTGATAATGAGGTAGTAGGTATATTGTAGAGTTGGTAGGTAATTTCTCTCTAGTCCATCTCTCAAACCCCACCTCTAGGTACACACAATAAACTTGTCAACCCTGAGGTGTTGCAAATAATTTAGAATGACTACAGCTACAACGAAAATCTATCAGTAATGGAAGTGCCGGCTAATTTCAATCTCAACTTCGAGGATAATTCACACCGTGAGGTAATGAACCAGTAATGTTTATTCAATAAGCACACAACAAAACACAACTCACAACCTATTACACACCTGTACGAGCAGGGACATTAAAATAGATTCAGATTCAAATATACATAAGTAAAAGCTAAAATTTGGCGCCTGTGTCTAATACGATCATGAGTTGGCGCTTTCCATTCTTCAAAATCTACACGCAAGGTCCTATATATACCTTTACCTTTACAAATGATTCATTATTGAAGGCAGTGCGTGTGATTTGAATACTTAATCAGGCAGTAAGTACTTTATAGTACATTCTATAAAGAAGCGATCATTGAAAATATCGCAAGTAAATGACAACACTTTCTCGACAATTGTAAGCTCAGCTTGAAGGCTTCATAGTATGATAGCGAGAAAATTAGCCTAGTGTGTCGAGCAAGACCTGGTGTCCTCTAAGTCGGAGTATAAGAAGCAGCTTATAGGTATTATTATGCACATACGGTTTCTACCTTTGTGAGATGAGATGCGAAGGTGCAAATGAAAAGATGAAATTAAAACCCAATTGATTTAAAAAGAGAAAATCACAAAGGTTTATTTTTTCTACTGGCGTGTTCGTAAATACCTTTACAGAAAAGCATATATTTGATGTCGATGTGCCAAAAGTGTGTGTCATGTTCAAAATATTTCAGTTTTGGATCTCTCTAAAAAATGGCCATACGTTGTCCCTTTCAAATTATTTTGCGAACCTCCCACACTTTTAACACTCGCTTAATGTGTTTCTAGTAATTGACGAACATTAATAATAAAGCTTATTGAAATCTTTACGTTACTTCCAAAACCTGACACCTGACCAGATTCACTCATATACGGTGCTATAATAGCAGGGCGGTCGTACGTAATTCATAAAAGGGTCTATCAACAATCAACACATTCGTCTGCACATCTTTATCCTCTGATGGCCAAGTCATCATATATTTATGTACCTACCCAGGTGTATACTTGCTTCAAAATTACATTTGTAGTTTTTTCCTCTAGGTATATTACTTTCATCTTTAATTGCATTTACCACGTTGTATTTTAATTACCTCAAGTCATGTAAGAGTGTCTGCTAGGAATTTTTCATAAAAAATTAGTAATCAAGACCAACATTAATAGCATTATATATTGTCAAAAATAGGACCTGCTGCATGCAATACACACGCATCTCTCATGCTTCTCTTTGTCTGTCATTTCAAAGACAGTATTGTCTGTCATCGTACGAGACTACGTCAGCATAAGGTGGCTAAATGATGATGAAAGAGATGAAAGATGAAGACAACTGCAACAACGTCTGAAAGCTTGAAAAATTTGTATACAAGTTGTGGTGTGGTGACGGTCGTCGGTATGAATTGCTACATAAAAATATGAATACATGTTTTATGCACAAATTTTACGTGTCGTTCGTAGTAGTGGTTCGTGATACCTAAAAGATTGCTTGTCTGCAATGTACCGCTTACTGTGCAACGCAATATGCGTGAATATTTTTTTTCTCGCATAAACAGGGACAAACAATGCATGGTAAAAATTCTCGCAGCATCTTCATGCGAATTTCGATTTAAGATGCTGATGCAGAAACTACATTAATCTCTTTATATGCATTTTTTGTAGTAAAAGAGAATGCAATTTATTTTTTGCTCGTCCGTATTTTAGTGTGTAAATGGTGAGGTGACGTGACAGTAGTGTGATGGTGATGATGATAAAAGACTCGGTGGATGACAAAAGTTATACCTGACTGCAGTGTAATGTTGCTGTTTTCATGTATTTGTTGTGATTGAGTATATTTTTATCTTTATAGTCTCCCTCGGCGGACTTTACGGCCTCCACTACATATTTTTATTTAGTCTCAGAGAGCATTATTTTGCAAAACTTAATATATACTAAAATCTACAGGTGATGCCATGAATCGGTATTTCTCTTCGCTATAAATAAACGAAACGGACCCCGCAAAGTTTCACTGCATGCCAAGCATATGGCAGCTTCCTTAATGGAATTTTTGTAGGACTTTTCAAGCATTAACTAAAGTATGCAACAAAGTGCAGGCAACGAAAATTACACAAAACTTGAAGAAGATATTTAACAAGTTAACATGTAGTACAACCGTGTAATAAAAAAATCAGAAAAGAAAGTACACAAGCCACTTACATGAACAAGGGACGACCACGCTGGTGGAATAAATTCCTTAAGTTCTTTATGGGACAAAAGATCAGACACTTTAGTGTACTCATTGGACAGAAGTTGAGCCTCTTGAGCGAGCTCAATTAATTTCATCTGCTCCTTGGCATCACGAACTCCATTTTCTATGATTTTACTACAATCGATTTTCTCCAAAGATTGCTGCTTCTCAAACAGGCACTCACGAGCTTGAACCTAGAAAACAGTAATAACGTAAAATATTATCGTCGCCGAAAGAATGCAGAATAATAAAGGTAATACCTGTTAAAAGCAGCGTAATACTTTACGTGAATTGATTAATGTTTTAGCAAAAAAATACGAAAAAAATGGTTTACCAGAGAGACGTGCTTTAGCTTGCCTGCAGACAAGCGGAAGCGAAGCGTCGACATCCATATATATTGCCAGTAATTTACTTTGCTTACTGAAGTAGGCAATAATGTATCACTTGAGAGATGTCATAATCAAGTGAATTGCTGTCTATATGCGCACACAGGCTTTTTTGTTCGTGCCTGGTTTCACTTAAGTAATAACCCTCGATTACATATATATGCCCATCTACTAACCAGACTTTTGTGGTTTTCAGCTTTTCGTTGACCTATCATTAGCACATTGTTGCTAGAACACATCCCATCACGGAGCATTCATCATTCATTAGCAAAACGTGGTAAAGACGCGTCAGTCAGCACAAAATATTTTTTTTTCATCTTTTTAAGAAAAAAATATGCAATACATTCATAATCTAAACGATTGTATGTACAAATAGGTATAGTCATTCGTTTATCCTTATTTTTATGCAACAATAGTAGCATTGTCGTATATTCTATAAAATTCGTACGTGTTTGTTCTCGTGCATAACTCATTTCAACACACAAAAAACTACGCATATTACGCCAACGCCAAGTAAGCCGCAGTTTGAAAATATCATGTTTTCACTTTCGTTTTAAATTGATTAAAAATGGCATCCATTTTACTTTCAAATTCTTAGCGATTCTTCATTTTAAGTAGTTTTGGCTTGAGCCGTTGAGCCTCCGTCTACGATAGAACGGAAAGTTTTTGGTAGCAGAAAGTTGATTTTTTGCTTCAACTATTGACATAATTTGCAGCTAGGAAAATAGTTGAAAATTCTTTTGCAATGTTGAAATGAATTATGAGAAAGTACGGTAACTGCTGATCGTTAATAAATTATACTACTGTAATCATCTGCAATTTGATGATTTGAAATTAATTTATGGCTAGTATGGTGGTAGTAGCATAACTTATTTTAGAGCATTTCATCAAAACTTGATAGATATTTTTGACCTTTTAATCCATTCCAGGGGATACAAAAAATATAGCACGAAAACCTTTTGTACTATTTATTACAAACCACAAACATCCAAGTAGCTTAACGGCGACATTATATGATAAAAGAACGTTATTGTTGTGCACAGACCATTGAAACTGGTGCGATAAACGCCAAGAAATTTGTTGGCAAAATTCACCACTGCTGGTGTGGTGACTGTAGAAGCCATACATTCTAGAACTCTGTTGTTATAAAATCTGAGTTGGACTCTTCTGTTGAAGTAATCTAAATACCTTGGCCACCCTCGTACTGTAAACCAACACCGTAGGAAATTAAGTATGCCTCAAATTTCTTACGTTTCAGCGCGCCCAATCTCATTGTTAGTAATTACTACCCTTTGTTCCGTTATAATAACGGGGAGGTTCTACTTCAGTTTTCTACGAATTTTTCTTCTCGTCTCATTTCGTGTACTTGCCTAAGAACTTGTCAGACTTCATCAGTGCACTACGCACAAAACAAACAAACTGCACAATGATTACTAGTTATTATTTCTCCTAATTACAATGACATTCCACTTCAGTCAGCTCTCTGCCATGACACATTCCTATTTCGAGAGGGTTACAAAAATAATCTATGTACTTTTCCCCCCCAATAAACAACAATAATACTCTTTGTTTGGCTAAATTAAACATTGCCTAGCTGGATTGAAGTCATATTATTAGATTTTATCTAAATATAAATTTTAACATTGCAACATCTTAGTTTGTCAAGCAAATCATGAAGACAGGCTAACACTGATGACTCAATCAAATCAGCCCAGTAAATCTTTTTCTTCACGATACCCCCTTCATATACTGTACTAAACTGTATTTTTGTTACGCGTCTTCCTCAATTATGCTTGTACATTTTTAAACAATTTTCGTTGTTAAATGTTCATGCTAATCGCCTGTGACGGAAAGCAGGAGAGACGTGATTAACGCCCGTAGAGAGGCTGTAGCTTTTAACACGACGTAAATCGAATTTCCAAGAAACAAGGTACTTTGAACGGATGGTTTATCTGTTCAACACAACAAATTTGCCCGTGTGTCTGACCTTCGTATCATTTGCCAAATCTCAGATTTTATAGGCCAGAATTACTGTCTTCAAAATTGGCATGACCCACATGAAACGGTATCTTTTCTTGGTACCAAAATGACATAAAAGAATGCAGTTCTCGTAAAAATTCCTCACCAAAAATAATGCAGTCAATGCTTCTAAAGTGTGTGGGGCTAGGTCAAACGATGGCGGATGTGTGAAGTGTTCTCCAATGTAGCGAAGTGTTCCTGCGGCTCTCAGGAAGTTGTCTACCGCTGCGTCAGCAGTGTCAGAACTCACCGATCACAATAAGTTAAATTTTCAAAGTTATTATTTAAGACGACTCAGCAAAATGACGTAATGGTTAATTAAACAATTTACAACTGGTAATGATATAAACATTTTCTAAACACTTGAGATATGACTGACAAAAGTAATCTTATTCAAATATATAAGTATCTCTCCTTTAAACGTACGTATGCTGTAACATCATACTAGGGAAATCTTATTAAAATGAATCCTAACTAACTGCGTAAGTTAGCTTCATTACGGAAGCATTGTGTACTTCAAAACACGGCGTCTCTTCATCAGAGGGAAATATATCTCTTGATGACACTGTGGCAGAACTCTTCCCTCTTGTTAAAACATTTTAAACGCTTGAGGAACGCTGGCATGAAAATCAAGTTGAAAAAATGCATTATCTCGAGCCGAAGACAGGTAATTAAGCAAAACGCTATGTACTCTGTCCTTATATATCAGTGTTATACTATCTATAGAGGCCTACACGGTGTATACAAACATCTTCTTGATAATAAAGACCAAACGTAAAGGCCGTAATATTTCACGCGCATAGTGGGTGGTTCTCCTGCAATAATAATAACTCACACAGAGGAAGTGATTACGCAGAAGCAAGATGCTTTGTGATTGTGACGAATGACGAGCTATGTATGGGTTACGTACTACTCGTGGTAAAAGACAGCAGACAAAAAATAGTTTTGAGCTTTTAGCACAAATGAGCTGACACTTAAGTTACATGCGGTATATGTATGAAAGATTACCGGTTTATTTTAAAATTCGCCGTTGGTTTCCGGAAGAAGGCTGTACGTTGAGTTTTCAAAGGAGCAGGATATGAAAATGTTTGACATGATGTGTCATTTGCAAGCATTTCTAACTACGTGTAATTTTTAACAAAAAATGGAAGCAACACATATATTTGACATATTTAAATTGATCTTCTGTAAATGGAAAAATATCCTTTCATACGTTACATAATGTTTGCAACAAAATAACTCTTGTGAGAGAATTGTGAATACTAAATTAAACTTGAGATGCAGCCATAAAACATTGAATAAGAATTCTCATCAAATCCGCCTAGAACATAATAGGCAATCCTTTTGAAAATCAGATACGATAAATGTCTACATACATATTATCATTCTGTACTAAAAAGAATATGAATGAATAAATATACGTGCGTACAACAAATTCGGAAAATTTTGGACACATTTTCGCATCTAGCTCTTTGAAATTTACTTTTATGACGGTGAATCAAATGTAAATGTTTATCTACTGGGAAAAACTTACGCGGCAGTTACAAAGATACAAACTTGGTATGTATCCATTATCGTTACTATAATAGCTTTCATTCATTTATCGCAAAGTCAGCACCAGAGACGCCAGATTTTTGGTGTGGGTATACAGTCATTTACGTACATATTAGGAAAACCACACAATATGCGTTTAATGATTTGGAAACTTACCATTCAAAAAAGACTCCTATATTTCTGTCTGCAGGGAAGAAACGACGTTCCACAAAGTAAAGAACACCGAGATAACGTAACAGGAGTTGCACTCCACTCTTCGTTCTAGATGGTCTTCGCATTGCCTAAAGAAATTGCAGAAAAGGAAAACCGTGCTATAACTATAACCATTCATGACTCATGACGAGTATATGCATGTAATTTATATGATGACAGTGTAAATGAAAACTTGCGCATTAGGCAACTTTTTTATACGTGTCATTAGTAGTAACAGGTTTAACATTTATGCATGCACAAAGTAGATACATGTAGGTAGGTTGGTCCATTTATTTTTTAATTACCTGGCAGAAGTTCCATAAAAGATAGTATGGCATCGTCAAAATTGTTACCGTCCTCGCTGTAGTGCTCCAGAATAAAGTCCTTAAAATACAAAATTACAACAGCAGCGTTAAGTTTCATATTCGTGCTTGATAAGTTATAATAATATGATGGTGTGAAAGTTCATTGATAATTTAATTTGGTTTCATTAGATTATAACCGTTTGCATCCTTTTTTTCTTTGGAGACACGAAGGTTTGCATGAATACCTTTAACAGTAGATAATTATGAGTGTAGTGCTTATAACTAACATTTTTGGTACAAACAATATAATATTTACGTGAATTAATTTTCAACACGAAAACACGCAGAGCAATATTGAATGTAAACGCGGGAGCATAAATCAACATAAATCATGTATATGAACACTTTAATCAAGAATTATGCATCAACACACCATAACGTGGAAAATACGTTTTAATGCATGCTATATTTACGGTATTTTATACTTTCCCGTTGTACTTCCCTTTCCCGTTTTTTTTCTGCTTTTCGGCAAAATGAAACAGAAGTTTCTACTTTTTGCATGCCAACGCATCATGCTATTTTGTTCACAAATATATCGCGAGTAAACTTAACTTAAATACTCATATTCTCTAGAGAAGACACATCGACTTATATAGCATATAGTTAAAAATGTAAGTATTTTGCTGTGCAAATATTTCTTTTGATGGTAGCTTTGCAAATATATCGGTCATCGGTGCATAAAAAGACTATTAAATTGCTCATTTTTTCACGCTTTGAACTTTTACTTGGCAAGTACAAATATCAGTGCTTCTTTTTTAGAAATGTCTCACCAGGTGATGGAGGTCACTGAACCAATTAAGGCAATGGGCAATGACCAAGTCACCTTTTAATTAGTTGTAAAATCATAAACCCAGTCAGTTCACAAGTCTTAAGTACAATTGGAATTTCAAATATGGCCTGTTTCTATTTTTATGCGATGCGTTAATGACGATTTTCGTAAATGTTTTGCTTGGGAAAGTAACTTCTACCTGATTTACTGGCAAAGTGTTTTCAAAATCCAAACGATATATAGTGTATGATTTTTCGTATGAGAAAATAGACCAGGCTCAATAGTTTCAAGCGAGGAAAAGCGAGGTTGCTGTATTTTTCTGCATTACCTACGCTGATGACACATTTGTGTAGTTATTTTGCTTTCAATTCATTCTAACAACGAGTTCAATGTGATGCCACTGAATTCGTAAACAGTTTGGTGCATCGTTTTCTTTCATACAAGAATAGCAAATAATGTAGATATTTTGTTTGCGAAATTTGAAAGTACGGGCTCTTGCGCCCATAAAACAGGCGAGGTCGGAGCGGAGACAAAAAGCGTTACATGTCTCATGGTAATGAAACCATTCACACACACAAGAAAGCGTGTTCCCAATTCAAAATACGTGAATAAGAATTAATAGAATTTGTAGTTCTGATACTTCCACCACCAAATGGACTTCTCTTCAGTGCGCCACGATCAGCACGATCAAGTGATCACACAAATGAAACTTTAAACTGTCCCTTTTCATGATTTGAAATGACACCTATGAAACACCTGCGCAAGGGTTAGCTGTTACTATATAGCACTCATTCATAGTAAAAGCAAATTTCACATTTTTTATGAGTTCCATTCAGCTCATTTTCTATATTTACCGTAACGCATGTGCTATTTTAAATTTTGAAGTAACAAAAGTGTCACTTGAAAAGAAGAAAAAACTAGAAAAAAAGCTAGGTGCTTCAAGGGAAAATGTGTGTGACAATGACAAAACCTTTTTAAAATGCGCGTAAACTCATTTTTAATAAATATTTCATTCTTTTTGTTGTATTTTTCAACGGTTTTTGTACAAGATTCCATACAATTATGCATATATTTCACCACAAAGTGTTATGGTATATTTTATGTTCACGGGTATTTTACACAGATATTGTGAGTGCTGACGTAATGTCATAATAAATAAGCTTACATATAAACATACCATAATATATTAACCATTCATTATTCACAGTTCGACACATGAATATTTCTAATTTGGTTAAACTAATCGAATTTAAAAATCATTTATTTTTCATTAAGAACCTCAACACTGACATTTTAAATCTCGCCATTCACCACATTTTCAATTTTGTCGAGTTTGTTTGCTAATCATAATCAGTTCCCATGCATAGAAGAAAAAAGTTATTTCGGAATTATTTCGTTTTCCCAATAAGGCAAACAGAGAAGTCCAAACACCTTTAAGTCCGTATAACGATGATACGATCTAAGTACCTATTCAGTGGATCCTATTGTTGAATTTAATCTTTTAATATCAATCTACCATGTCATCGGCCCTATTTAGGAAACATGTCATATGTAAGCAATCCTACATGTGAATGTATGAAGAAAAACTCAAAAATGCTGGTAATAACAAGAAATGTGAATGATGTGATGTGGTAATGGCAGTAACAACAACAGGGAAGTAGTTTAAGGAGCCAACTTAACGCTCAAACAATTTTGACGTTGTTTAAACAGCTAAGAGCTGTTTTTGTTGACTTGCCGTCGCAAATACAGCATCTCTCTATACTATACAAACGCCCCAGCATATAGCACAACAACAGCTAGTAATGTACTACTATACAGTATATATTTCATATCCATTAAATTATTTACCGTGATCACATTTTTAGGCACACTTATTGTGTAAAGGGCTCCCTTTTGTTGTGCTCAACGTGAGCAACTTTTCAAAAAAAAACATTGGAGAATCTCTAGACTTTGTGTGCAATTCGCCTGAATAAAAATGTGATACATACATAAAATATCAAATAACTCGCATTTGAAAATTTTTGTGGTTAGTATTAAGCAGACTATGTCTTCCGTACAAATAAACGTGTACGTATCTCATCAAGTTTTCCTCCACGTACTCTCTTCAAAAGTTACGCATAAAGAAAGAACGTGTTGAAATTTTAGAACTGTTAGTCTATCCTCTGCTCACAACACAATGTAAACAGTTTACACCCCGACTATAAACAAGCCAGACTGACTTGATGTGGACGGTTGCATAATATTTACATGTCTGCATCTGCAATTTTGATTTTTTTTTTGAAAAGTTAACACAAATGTAAGTCTATTCTCATCACGATGCATCTTATGTTATTACGTAATAAATTATTGTAGAATGTAAAACGGCAGCGCCACTGGGGTTGCCAGTTTATAGTGTAGCAGAGTTTCTTCATGAAATCTAGCGCACAAATAACGAAAAATTTCATGATTATCAATATTCATATGAAAATGCCTTGATAAAATACCATGTTTTAGGCAATGCTTTTTTAGCTCTACTTTACGCATTTTTCAAGTGTCTATACTGCATACCTATATAGGTAACACTGTTGTCTGTAATATAGGCAAAGTTATATCAGTCAGTACATGCAGTACATAATTTTTTGTACTTTTAGCTGCTTAATTTTTATTATTATTTGAAAGTGTGTTATCTTTTGATCTTACATTTATCGATGGCTGTATGGGAAATAAGTCTGAATCTTAGTATAACTTCTGTCAATTTATTTAGTAGCTTGAAAGCGTTGTAAAAAAAATGAGCGTGCTCTTTCGTTCTTGCGGAAGTTTTCTCGTATTTTGATATGGTTATTGGCTAGTATTTCACTTGACAATTTTTGACGAAAAGGAAAAATTGAGTATATATATATTTACTACAAGCAAAAACAAGAAATTGTGGTTGACGCTACAATGTGGGGCTTCGTTTTGGATTACTGTGATCATCTGCGTTTTTCTGTGCCACTTTAATTACGCAGAAAATTCCTCAAACTTGCACATAGCTGACTGTACTAAGGGAGCTTTTGCTAAATTGGATCCTTCACTTCACACATCGTTATTGCTTGCATATTACCAAATTAAAGCTTGTCACATTTATCAATAATTGCAATTATTAAATATCATTATTAGGTTAAAAGAGTAGCGCAATCTCACTAGCTCTGTTTCTGTTGGAGGAATACATGAGGAATTAATTGAAAAGTTGTATTCTCAGGCTTGCACTACTGCACGTGTATCTTTGAAAAGTAGGTATCTTCTAAACACTAATAATGCATAATAACATTGCAACACTTTTTCGCGTAGATATGTAAAATTTGGTATTTCTTCCCATTTGTCTGTTGATACTGAACTGAAAGGATCAGTAAATTTGTGAAGTACAGTTTCTTCAAGTTGCATAATAACAATAGTTGTTTAAGCTCCACCGCACCGTCATCAGCAAAAAAAAAACGTTTGCAAAGAACAATGACGGGTTGGTCGATTTTTCTACGCACAAATTGCTTTGCATTGAATCTAGGG
>JAHZNB010005851.1:0-40348 GCA_027744295.1 Callyntrura guangdongensis
TTTTGCTTCCACCATGCTTACAACTTTTCCACCAGAAAATTAATCAAATCATGCTCCACTGCTTTTTCTCTTTTACTCAAACCCATCATCCCATACATACACACACAACCAGTTGCTTTGCTCTCTCTTTGCTGTTTTCCCCAAAGATCACCTGAAGATCACTTGATGAATGAAGAAATATAAAGTGGAAATAGAAAAACTTCCAAGAAAAGAGGATATTTGATTGGTGTAATAAAAAATACATTTGCATTAATTACATTAATACGGTGTTCACGACGACGACGACACTGCTTTTATGCTACATTATTTTTACATTAGAATTTTTTCCTGTGAAAATTACCATAATTTTTCGGCCTTTTCCTTTGTAGATCAATTAAAGAACATTTGGGCACCGACAAACCCGTTCTTGTCACGCAACTATGAAAATGGGACCTGGGTAAGAAACGACTCGGCAATTGACATGCGGCTGCTAATGGGAAGAACCATAAAGGTGGCTATGGTGAATGTAAGTGGAAAACCTTCCGTTTTCAACGAATATCGGAAGAAGCTCGGAAATATTTTTTTCTGGTAAACAATTTTTGTGATTTGTGATTTGTTTGATGATGTTTCTCCCAGGAAACCCCTTGGGTGAAGGACTCGCTGATAGGAAACAATAGCTTTACTGGTGTAACTCGGCAAATTATGGGCGTATTTAGAGAAACTCTCGGTTTTGACTGGGAGTTGGTCTGGCCAGAAAGTGGAAACAATGACATTGGAATTTTGAACCAAACCTCGGGCAAGTTCACCGGTATACTGGGAATGATACAGGATGGGGTAAGTGGGAGAAAGCCAAGCGGTTTAGGAAAATAATACTTATCCTAATTACCTTTCATCTTTTATTTTTTGCTACCTACTTTTTTTCTTATGATATTTATTTTATTACAAGTGGCGTTCTATATTCTCAAATTTATATTGTGGCTTGTTTCCCTGCAATAAATCAAAAACACAAATCTGTTTGTGGTTCTGATTCCCTGAGTAGCGAGCAGACATTGCGGTTGGTTACACGAGCATGCTACCCGAGCGCCTGGAAGCTTTTGATTTTTCGAAGCCGTTTGGAGAGGAAAAGTGGATGATCATGATGAGTCGGCCTCAAGAGACCACTGACGGAGACGGACTTGTCGCTCCTTTCCAGCCCGAGGTAAAAAACACTTTTGACTTTTTTCTCTTTTTCCTTCTTCAAATCCCACCTCTTCACAAAATAGTCTCGGTGTTCTTCAGTCAACCGCAACCACGCGTGCATACATAATGCCATAAAGGAGAAAGACTTGTCGGTATTTTATCTAAGAAAGTTGTATAAGAATAAGAAGACAACGACCCGGAAATAAAGTAAAGTCGTGAGTTGTGGAAAAAATAATATGCTTGACAGAAAAAAAATATCTCTATGTCTGGTACTGAAACATGTAAGGTTTACACGAGAAACTTTATTTTTCCTTTGTGAAACTTCCTGAGAGATAAAATAAACCAAGGAAACGGAGAGAAGTGCTCAAGTAATAATATTTTTTCTCTTATAATGAGCACTGCTCTTTCTCTTCCCGAGTACGAAGAGAGTAACATCGGGGAATCAGTGGTAGTGGATATGAACATAAAATGCGAGCACGTTGGACATGGCCAGGATAATTATCCTGGTTTTCTTAGCCTTGGGCCCACTTTTGCATCACAAACGATGACGATGCTCTGTGGTGTGTGATCTAGTGCCGGATACTACACTGTAGTGTTTTTTTAAAGATGAAACAAATATACTCTTTAAAGAAAACCCTCGTTCTCCAGAGAACTACCATAGGTACACTTTATGGTAGGGGCTGTCCTCCATCTTGGTTCACAAAAAACTCAAAACAAGTTTTAGGAAAAACGATGAGGATAAATCGAAATGCCTTCCGGTGACGGGTGGTATGGACAAGACATTTTTCCCTTTGCCTCTCTCTCTCTCTCTCTCCTCTGCAAAATGGTACACAGTTCACTTTGTCTTCGTCTCTTGTTCCTTTCTCACTATCTTTCTCTCGCTTACCAGTTTCTAATAAAGTAACAAGTTTCCCAGTTTCCCTAGCATTCCTGCGCGTAGGGATGTTCAGAAGAGAAACTTACCAGAATAAAAGCTGAAATAGAGAGAGAGAGAGAGAGAGAGAGAGCCAACAAGCTCATTATTATTATTAACTGAATACATAAAACATGCCTCCACGTCATCATTATTTACTTGTCAAGTAAAAAATGATACTAGTCATTCTTCCCTTGTTTGATGAACTGCATGCGCGTCTCAGGATAAAAAATAATAATGCTAAGCTAATTTATCTCTTGTCTAATACCACCACAACAACGCCTTGTGATAAAGTCATTTTGTTTTCTTCCTGTGGGAAGTCGGGTATAAATGTATCTGGCGGGGGAGGGGTAGGATATATATGGATGTTGTTGTTGTTGTTGATGATCATGATGACGACAATCCATACGATAATAATGGCTTTGATGTCATTTTTTGCCTATTCCTCATCCTCACGCACAGTTTCCTTTGTTCAACGTTACCAATAATAACCACAACACTAATAGCAAGACAGACACTAATGTTGTTTTGCTCCCTTTCTGTCATATTATCCTTTCTGCTAGGAAGGCTGACAACGTCTTCACCATCTAAACAAATGGGATGAACTCAACTGTCAACCCGTAAAAGGGACAAAATTACGAAAAAACATTTCCTTTTAAAGATTTGCCTCCTGGTATTTTTTGAAGTTACAAGGTATGATTCGGATTTGTGGATAAAGTTTCCTTTGATATGAAGCCCGGCATGGCAGCACGTACTCCAAATTTACGAGCCGCGTAGTTGGATTTACTGGTGTGTAGGTAGTTAATTAAAAACTAAAGATAAATAAACCGGCTTAACCGCAGCTATAAAGACACCGATGAAAATGGTTGTATTGATACAAGCGGTTTGAGTTGATAAGACTTGACATTTTGGCTTGTCAGTTGACCTGATATCACTATACAAAATTTGAGCTAATTTGGATAGTTTAATTTTTGACCCCCAAAATGGCCCTTCGGGGGTTGACTAGTCGGTCAACCTCCGGTCGATTGTTCTCAATCTGATAAAAGAGAAATCCTTCCCGGGCGCATCTTTCAATGTCATACGTATCATTATTAACGCCAGCTCTCCATTCTATAGAAGTCACAGGATACTCCACAGTGTCGCATGATCCACCGCAGGCATCGCTGCAAACAAATTCCAAAGTAACTTTTTTTAAGCCACAAGCTGTATTTGCAAATTACATCGACAAATTATCAATCAACCGTCATTCATGATTGTGTCAATTGTTGTCCAATTAAGCATTATACACCTGGTTAGTAACGAGAGTATGCATACGCCATGCTGTTTCCGTTGAGGTTTCCCTTGCTACCTCGTTATGGTACACTTTTCGGCAAGCTAGTTCCTGGGCTTGATTCCGTACTTCGATATAATTTGTAAGTAAAGTTAAATCAGTTAAGTCAGTTAAATCTGATATGGATATCACACGTGAAGATTGAAGAATATCAGAACTAAGAACAAAATTTAGTGCGAACAAAATACAACTACTTTTGCTTTTTTTGAATCCCACGTATTCACAATGATGTCATTAATATGTACTGACTGATTAATTCACTAATTAAATAGGACACTATTACTGCTTGTAACATATTTTTGTAATATAACACTGGGCGCAAAATCGGTTGTTTAAAATAGTACCGTTCTTGATACTGTAACCTTTAAATTTGGCATTTTTCATCATCATGTTTGTTATTGTTTTCGTAGATTGTTTGTTTTCCATTTATGAAGGTGGCGGTACTGCCTGTCATGCTTATTAATTGATGCAGGTCATGCATGCCCAAATTCAAACCAAATTTATCTCGGCTTATTCAACCGATGCAGTATTTGTCCATTTATTACGTAGCTGAAAATCTTAAAATATTACTAGCTATAAAAAGATTCCACTGCCGCTGCTAGCAGAATGTCGTCGTTTCACTGTTGCACATTCTCGTGTGGAGGTGCGAGGATAGTAGTAGTAGTACTCACTACTACTACTATTGAATACATATTGTCGAAATCGTGTTCAGCGAGTAGACTCAACCAACGGCTTGGTTTTCTCTACAGCGTAAAAAACGGGTTTAGGGACTACCAATCAATTGTCCTAGGGTGAGGGCACCTCTCCTTATGTATACCTTGCCAGTTTAAAATTATGCATAAATTCTTGATCGCAAAGTGAACAGAAACTGTGGGACACTTATTCCCACGCTCGTGGAACACAAGGAAGATTTTCAATGCTTACAATGTAGCCATGTATTTGTATGTTGTATATAGCCTTACTCTTCTTTTGAGGAAATTTACAAACAAACACCGTTTCACTGGTCAAATTAAATTAGCCGCCCTAGAAAAATATGTTTCTCTGGAAATGAGCTGTTTTCTTTGAAGAAAAAAATGTTGCTACAAATAAACATTTAGGAAGAGTGACGGTGATAACATGAGAGAGAGAGTGAGAGAGAAAATAGAACATGTCAACAGGAGCGAGAGAGAGCAAAAGTTTTAGCCGCTTTAATAAGCGAAAAGTGATGCCGAGAAGGGATTTCTGGCAATAAATCGATATTTTTCGTTGTTACTTTATTATTTTCTGGATAGCATGGAGTTGCTACAAAGTATAATGTTGTTATCAACTAAACTTCTTCTCCCATATTGCATTTTTCCCCGAGTGCTTTCTTACAACTGACATCTTTATCATCATCGTGTTGTCCTTTTTCACAGAAAAGGGTTATCATCATCATGCTGCATATTGAAGGTGATGTGTGTGTGTGGATGTCCACGTGCAGATTTTCTTATATGCAATGAGGTATGAGAATACAAGCCTGAAACAGAAGCAAAAAACTTTTTATTTGTTCATTGTAGTGAAAACAAAGAGAATAAATAGGAAAAAAGAAAAAGCATGTCAAGTTGGCTGTTCCACGGAGAGAGAGAGTTTCACTAAACATACACCTATTATGCTACAGAGAGCACAAAAATGAGAAAACTTTTTCTCTCCTGCCAAACCAAATATGCCAAAAGGAATCAGGGAATTTAGGCTTATACGATCAGGACTTGGGACAAGAGAAAAAGAGAGAACGGCGACTGTAAAAAGAACAGGAGATGAGGAAGAGGATGGAGATCTTCTGGTAACTGAGAGGAAGGTAAAGTAGTGAAGCATTGTAACTATGGGAGAAAGAGGAGAGGGAAACCATTCTTATGGGTACTCTTTTATCGAAGTAAAAGTAATGTCACAAGCCAGTTGAGAGAGTATGTATGGGTATGTGTGTGTTTGTGTTGCAAATATTATTGAGAAATCCCCAGGAAAGATCATATTCCCCAAGAAAATAAGCGGAAAATGAGAAAACGAAGTAAACCAGGGGAAAACTTTTGAAAAAGTTGAGAAAAAACGGGAGACTTTCTATTTTTTTTAAATGCAGTAAAATAAACAAGGTAACCTGGATGATTCTTCACCTGACTTTGATGGAAGTACTCCTAAATATTTCACACCAACAGGTTTACCATTTCTGAAGCTTTACAAACTTGAAAAGACAAAGTGTTTGGCAACTTTAAAAAAATCCTGTAAAATTTCCAAAGAAACAAGTGAAATATTTTACACCACGGCTGAAACATCTTCTGTAGTCATTTTATATTTATATTATAAGTCGGGGTTGTAATTAGGGGTTTTACGGTAATTTGAACCAATTTGGGAAACTATCCAAAAAAACAAGACATTAATTAAAATCCCGCCCACCATTAAGAGTGTAAGTACGCGGCTAAAAAAATAATCTTTCCTTGCCCTTATTCCTCTCCCAATTCTTCCCCTCCCTAGTAACTGCTTTATTTTCTAATATTTACTTCCCCCTCTAAATTTAATCACCATCAGGACCCCTGCATTTCACCGACGCTGGTAAATACTGTAAAACTTACAGCTTTCTTTTGTGCCTTCCTGCGGCATAAAAAACAGAAGAGACGAGCGAGGCACGCACGAAACGAAAAAAATATATATTTATGTTACCTAGTTCACTTGCTGCTGTATACAGAGACTATGACGACTTTCCAGCATAAACTTTTCTTGCAAAACATTTTTACAGTCAATGTGTGTCTGCAGGCGTTGTAATACCATAACTACAACTACCATTACAACTTTCCTTTGCCAAAACATGACGACGTTCAAATGCTAACATTCAACTAACGATTTTAACATTTCTTTGCGCTCCCTCCCTCTCTCTTTCTGTTCTTTTTTTCGACTTTCGACTCTAGAGACAAGACGAGAGCTATGAGTTGTTTCACAATCAGCCAAAAAGTAGCATTATTGTAGACAAAATATATATAGTTTGTCGAGTCACACAAGGAGAGATGCGTACCACATTCTTCTCCTCACCCCGCCTGCTCCTCTTTATTATTCTTTCCGTGAAAAAAATTCTTTTTCTTTCACTTTTTCTCTCCTTTTCTCTATTTACTTTACTCTGTGGACTCTGACTATGCTGCTGATGATGATGATGTTGTTGATCATGACGATAATGATGACGACCTTAGGACCAAAGTAAGTCATAGTCAAAAAATAGATTTCGTACACACACCGTAGTTCATCATCATGTTTCTTGTTGACCCTCCTGTTTGCTTTCTCTGTTCCCTGGTCTCCCTGCCACACAAAGGCTCTATATAGGTACCATAAAATTGCGCCTTTTCATTTTTTTTCTTTGGACGATAACACGTTTACAGTGAGAGAAAGAAAGAGAGGAAAGCACAGCAAAGTCGGCAATGATGATGATAATGATGAAAAAGGTATCCTTAACGCGTAAGTAAAACGGGCAACTGGCGCCTTTTCTCTGTTACTGCCTTTCCGTATGGAAAAGTCAGCTGGGAAGCTGACTATGCCATGAGCTAATTCATTTATCTATTCGCCTCGTTTTCTTCTCAGTGTCATCAAAATGTGTTTTTGATTACGACGAGTCGGAGAAAACAAAACTTTGGAAAATGGATCTGTAATAGAACTGTAGCATGCGCGAGGTTATTTTTTAGGGGAAAATTATACCACACAACAGATAAGCCATTTTTGGGTGCGTTTTAAGCCAAACCTAAGGAAAAATTGTGTATATGTGTATATAGGTTGTACACATATGCACATATGTATTACATGTATATTAGCCGGTGTAGCAAAAGCGTAACGAAAATTTGTCCGCTGTATTATCCCTGCAACGCTGCTGTTATTTCTTCGTGTCCTCCTCCGTCTCACCAGGGATCCTGTCAGTCAACATAGCTTAAATGGAACGACTTGCTGATTGTTGTCCTGGCTCTTCTCTCACTCACTTTCAGTCGTCGCTCTTGTTTCCACGGCTGCTGCTACTATCTCTCCATTCATCTCTTTCCCGATCTGCAAATCTCTCCATCTATCAATCCACTATTTATCCGTTTATCCGTTTGCTTGTATCGTTTTTCTCTTTGCGATACAATACATTTTTCGCCGCTTTGTGATCGAGAAAAAAACGGGACACGAGAGGGAGAGAAGCGTAAATTGGAATACAAACAGCAGCCGTTTTCTTACAGAAACAACTCTGCACAAAAAAAGAATAGGAAAAAAATGAGTCGTCTAGACGCCTCTACCTCCCTTTTCAAACTGTTTATTTTCTCTTTGTCGTTAGAAGAAGAAAAACAGAAGTAAAGCTCAAAAACCCATTTAGGTAATTAGCAATTGTTATCGAGAAAACAGAGTGTAAGGGTTCACAAAAGGAAAAAGTATATTACCAAATTCGATTATTTTCTTCTTTTTTCTTTTTTTTCCTTCCATTTTCTCACTATAGACTATTTCCCGGTGCTGCCGAAAACCCAAAAATGCTCTTAATATGAACAATNCTTCCATTTTCTCACTATAGACTATTTCCCGGTGCTGCCGAAAACCCAAAAATGCTCTTAATATGAACAATATACCCATTAATGCACAACATCCCCAAAAAAGCGTAAACGAAAACTTGCCTTCTTTTAAAGCTTTTTTTCCTAAATAATTTTCTAGGGATGTAATATTATGCATGTTTGCCTGAAAATTTAAAGGCAATCGTAAAGGAATAAGTTGTGTTAACAAAATGACTCCTTTTTTTGTTCCCATTTTATTACTTTTCTGCCGAAAGACAACAGGGTCAAGCAACCGCAAATAAAGAGAAAAGGGGAGGATGGGGGGTGATGTTACACAAGTTGCTCTTTTGCAAAAGTTACGGCACTCCTACTACTACTTTTACAACCACTAGTAGTTCTGCTTCTTCAACTACTGCTCTGGTGTTGTGTTACTCGCTATTAAACTTGTAGTACATGGTATACACGACAAGCATTACGACTACTGTTATGCATTTTACATTAATTACACTCGTCTCACTCGTCATGTTTTTCGTTTGTCTGACTGCCACCACTACAGGATTTGTCAGTCATCTGCTCCCTTTCCTGGGTTGCTTGTCTTCCTGCCTGTTTATGTGTTGTTGCATAATCCGCTTGCTCTCTATTTGTGCCTGTGTGTTTTCCTACGTCTCTCTGTGAAGTAAGTACGCTTGGCTGACTAGATACAGAGAATCAGCAAGAGTAAACATGTCCCAGAAAATGAAAGAGAACGAGAGAGAGAGAACGACAAGGACTAGAGAGAAAGATTGTCTGATTGCCGTTGCTCTTCCTCTTATTTGGGGTTTAGGGGCGGGGCGGTATACATCCTCTCTTCCTCTACCATCCCCATTTCTCTTATTCATCTGGCTCGCTTCCTTTCCTGAATAAGGATATCCCTAGTTTCCGAACTGCCGAAAATTTTGCTACTACTTCTACTAATACACCTCCCTACACAGGAAAACAAACACGCCATCAATACATGCAACTGTAATCATTTCTACATAAATAAAATGTGTGACTGGAGCTTATATATATATTTGCTTACACAACCCAGCAAATTTTCAGAGATACACTGGCAAAGGAACAACTTTCTCGACACACTGACACTGCAACACCCGCTTTCCCCCTCCCTTCTTCTCTCCCCTTTAGCACACTTTCCCATTAGCACGTAAATACTCTCTCTCTCTCTTTCAAAGTGTGTGTAGCAAGAGGTGCTGGTCTCTATTACCCTTGTTGTTGTTGCTGTACGTGCTACATGTTGATTTGACAGGGTATGCTTCCAATTCCTCTTTGATGATCCTCCTCACACCACCAGGGCCATCATCATCGTCGTCATCCTCGTCACCCGGGCTGCACTGGTTTTGGTGGTCAGCACACAGCTCTTGGTTACAAAAAGCACCCAATTCCAAATTCCATTTCACATTATTGGTATAAAATGTGCCGAGATAATGACTACTTTGTACAGAGAATAACAGAGGCGGTGACGACGACAACAACAAAAAACGATGACGATGTTGCTAGTCAGGAGAATAAGAGCATTAAAACAGGGGCAATAAAAAACACACACACAGACAGAAAATATTTACAGAGAAAATCCCCTGAAAAGCTACATAATAGGGTAATAATAATAAACGGTAATAAAGAGTGACAGGATATGGAACTCGAGTTGTTTTTGTTGCGCTGGGGGAGTGTGTGGAAGAGATCATGTTTAGAAGCCTCTTTCTCTCTCTCTCTCTCTTTCGGCTGCGCTTCACTTCTCCACAAATTTTGTCCACACATTTCGCTCCAAAATATTCATTACAAGGTTGCAACACAGCACACCGCTTTCTCTGTCGCTCTCTCGTTCCCTCACACACGCTTTTATGAGCCAAATAATCAGCGAGCAAAGTAGTCTTTGTTGTTGGTGCAGTAAGTAATGGTCATATGGTTATTCTGTAGAATCTACCTACGTATCTGTGGCTGCAGACACGAACGCAATTTTTGTCGATATTCAACTCCCATTTTCCTGGCTTCTTTGTCAGCACTGGACTGGATTTTTAACGGGGGAAATACCACATCATGATTTTCCACGCACGTCGTTGTTTTTCTAATGTTTTTCCTCTCTCTCTCTCTCTCTGTCTCTCTGTCTCTGTAGAGCTTTTGTTCTTCCGCCGGAAAACTGACAGGTATTGTAAAGTATGTATGTACATCTCGGTAGAGAGAACACCGACCAGCAACAGTAGACATGTGAAAGCGTTCCCTGGATGATAGCCTTTGTACTTGTCTCTCTAGCTATTTCCCTGTTTCTACTGTTTTAAAAAATTAGCAAGTTCGTAGTACCTGATGCTCTAACGATGTCTTCCACACATCGGATCACTCTTTTGCTCATCAAGTCATCCTTTTCTCTTCCCTCTCTCCCTCATTTACAATTCTCACAGAAATTCAGATCAATGTTCAATTTCCCCAGCAAATTTAACCTCAGACCACCTTTCTCCCCTTTTGGTGTACTTTCTCCGAAGGCGGTTAATTGTAAATAAACAGTCTGTTAGTGGCCAAGTGGGGAAAGCTATAACAACAGCTACACCAAACAATATATACGATTTTCCTACAAGTTGGCAGATTTTTTATGCTGGGCAATGTGGTACACAATTTGAAGAGAGAATGTTATGACGGACAATAACTTACCGATTTGAACAAGGTAGTCCGCCTTTTTAAAACTGGTCATAACAGGAAAGTGGCGAACAGGGGAGTGTTAATGACGGAATCTCTCTCTCTCTCTCTCTCTCTCTCTCTTCATCTGGTTTATTATTATTATTTTCATTATTACTATTGATTCGACCATGTTACTGGAGTGTCCTTCACTTACCGGATTAACCATGTAATACTTTGATCCACTTTCCTGTGTACTGCTATTGCTGTTGCTGCTGCTGCTGACGACGATGTTGAGGAAGATAGTGATAACGAGAAAAGGGAGTCAATATGATTTTTATGGTCGCGGTAGCAGATTGTAACCCTGGAGTGCGAGTGGTATGTATTGTATAAAACCGCTTCTACAAACTGTGCCAAACGACACTGCTGGCCAATGTCATTTGTCGTTTTGAGGGGAAATGGGCATGATGATGATGATGACGACGACGATAATAATAATAATAGTAATAACAAGTAGAATACCCGTAGTATTCGCTTTTCCAAAGCGACGTTTCACTTCCCTTCACAACTTTTTACACTGCCATTGGTAAGATTGGGTGCCGTTATGATGGCGGATGCTGCTATTGCTGACAACGACGACCACTATACTACTATAGAGAAGAGAAAGCATTTTAGTAGTCGGTGTACTTAAAAACGAGTAGACATACGGCCCTACACATGAGCATTGTCAACCTACTTTTATTTTTCTCCATTTACTTAATAGAATGTGACGGGGCCACAGTGTGTGTGTGTGTGTTGCGGCGCTGCTGCTCCTCTTTCAGGGTTTTTATGCCGATTTTTATTAAATGTCCGGACAACGTCAAAGTTAATATCCTGGTTGACAACGACGTTGACGAAGGCTATCATCATGACCGGAAAGTACTAATGACGGTGCATTAAATGATAATCGGAATTAGTCATCTAGCGGAAGATAAAACACAGAAAACGAGAACAATATGTGCGTGTGTGTGCGGAACCCGTAGAGAAAAAAGTAATGCTGGCAATAGTAATGATAATATTAATAATCATGACGATAATAACAATAACAAATATCTGCTTTTGTTATTAAACCTGCCGGCGGAGAGGCAGCCTCTCTCTCGCCTGTAAGGCGTAGTAGTAGGTGGTGCTGTTAGCAGTGGAGATGGCGGCAGGTTTGGTAGTAGGTATCCTCTTATTTACCTTTCCTCTCTCTGTGAGTGGTTTGCCCGGTAAACAATGGAATCAAAAAGGGAGGATGAGGATGGGTGCACAGTGTAAATATTATTAGTATTATCTTTGTCATCATCAAGGCAAAAAAATAGGCGGGAGAGGACAGTAATGGGACCTGGAGGACCACTTTCTCTTTATCATCTTCAAAAGTAACAAGGCTTTATGGAGTGATTGTTGCCAACAAGGAACACCACTTGGGGCAGGGTTTGGAGACACACGGAGGCAAAGAGAGGATGAAAAGAGGCAGAAATACACTTGAAAACAGAGACAGAGAGAGAGAGAGAGTTTACACATACATAGATTGATTTTGCTTTAAGCGCTATCAGGTTGTTCCTGCGTCCGTTCGCCCGTCCGTGCAATATCTCGACAACGGTGTGGAATTTGGAAAATCTGCTTTTGCCAATAGATAACACATGCGATCTAGTTTGTTGTTGTACTGGAATTTATAAGGTCAATCGTTAATTACAAACCGTTAAAATATAAGAGTATGTTCCTTTTTGAAACCATATGTCCTCATCAAAAGGGATGTAAAAGTTTGACCCCAGTTCCATCGGGGTCAAAGGTCATTTTAATATACCTTATATCTATGGAACCAAACATGTCATTTCTAACAAGTTTAGCATTAAGCCTCAGAAACCTTAAGTTGACTTGTGCATGTGGGCAAAGAGGGGTGTTTTGAAAGGAGGGGATTGGAAGGGCCGGAAAGAGAATCTAGTATATATTTTAAAGAATTTAGTATTTATAGTTTATATTATCCCTTGATATTTCAATTTTCCATTCGCTCCTTCACTATGTGACTAGTTTACATGGCTTATTGTAGGAAGAAAGGTCGTTTTTGGATTTTTTTCCAGTCCGTTTGTTTGTTCCGTGGGAGAGCAAAGTTGGCACAGAGACGGAAGAGGATTCAGAGTAATGATACCGATAATGATGATGATGGATGAAGATTGAAATAAAAAATGTTTAGCGAGTTGTTGTAAAGAAAGAGGTGTAGTACTTCTCGACTATGAAAGGGTGTGTGTGTGTGTGCATTTACAACAGCTCTCTTTAAATGCACACATATTTAATGGGATCACCATGTCTTTTCCTGTTTTAACGATACACACTACACACAATAACAGCCGTCTTTCTTTTCCATTAAAATGCTACACCCTACATGAGTAGATTTTGGAACTACTTGTGTGGGTTGATTTTATGTATATGCTATGGCTATTGATGAAAAGGACGGAGAGAAGCAGCGCGACAAGATGATGAGAAGGAGGCAAAAGTTTTTAGTTGGTAGCAACAAACTAAAAGAGAACAGAATATCATGGTTCATTAGCTTGATGGCGGGAGAGAAGTCCCTTGTATATAATGTAGTCGGGAGTATAACAGCAAGCAGCAGTCTTAGGGGATTGACGAAAAAGCTAAAGATGAAGAAAGCGAGAGAGAGAAAGTGTGGTGACGGTAGCAAAAGGATATTAAACACCAACGGCAATTCCGGCTGTTGCTTTTTCTGTCGAATTTCTGGGTTAATTATTGAACGCCCTTGTGAAGCCCAACTTTGCCCTATGTTTAGCGTAAACTTGTAATTGAAGTTTGTAGCTGAAAGAGAGGGAGAGAAAGTAGGAATATTAATGGTAGTAGTACCCGTTTTTTGTTGAAGCTCTGACTCGTTTTGGAAACCAGGAGAAGAAAGGAGGACATTGATATATTGTCTGCTTCCTTTTCATCATCCCTCTCTCCTCTCTCCAAAATAAGCAATGAAACATGGCCCCAAAAAATTGCCAAAAGAAAACCGATCATCGAGTTAATTTCATAGTGTTAGCTGCGCACAACAATCCTGTTTCCTCCTGGCAAAGTCCAAAAGTCAATGGTCTATATCCCTGGATTTTATACGTTACCCCACATTCTTCCACGGGCTGCCTGTGTACGACGACAAACATTGTGGCTTGTTAAATTCACGGAACAGCAGAGATTCCCAAGAGAGGACCACGGTTTGTGGCAGAAATTCACTTACTCTGCCGCTTCTTGGGTACCCATCTGTTTGTTGTATTCACACGAAATGTTTTATATTTCTCTTCTGTGCCGTGACAACAATAATATTTTCATATTAACAGCAACAATAACAAATCGGGTACAATGGGGTGATATTCAAACCACCAAAGAGATTGACAATCGGAACAAAGTCCCTGTAAAGTCGTAAAGTACACAGATGATGACGATACAAGTGAATCCTTCACTTTTATTATCTGAATCGTGACAGTACTGTTGCTGCTGCACATTTTAATACAGCAGATTCACTCAACAAGGCTCAAGTTGTTTGTGTGCGTGGAAAATTCTGTGACAAAAAAAAAATTCGATGCGATTGCATGGGATTTTATTATATGCACATGTATATATATATTTACTCTCTTTTAGTATGAAAACAAAAGACCTTGCATTTCCTTCTTACCGTTTCTCTGTTTCTCTCTCCTTCTTTCTTCTTGTTCTATTGCGCGAAAGAAACAAGAGTAAAATGGAATGGAGCACGCTTTGTCGCCTTTCTTTCTCCTTTGATACTTGAATTTTTACTTGTATTCTTATGCTGACGTTACCCGCTTTCTCTCCAGCTGTCTCTCTCTTTCTCTCTCTATGGTCATTTCGCTCTTGTTTCGTTACACCGATTACACATGACATTACTCTTTGTGCTTTTTGTTGCTTTCATCTCTTCCCACATTAGGTTCAACGTGCATAACTTTGGCATTGTTTTTTTTCAGAGAATTTGGCGATTCCTGTAAATCTACACTTTCCGTTTTTGTAAATTATCTTGCAACTAGATAGAGAGAAAGAAGAGACAGAATCACTCTTTTCTCCTTAAAACCTTATATGCTAGAATTTAAAATGGAGGCTGAAACAGGAGAAAGACAGTCAAACAGGCAGAAAGAAAAGCTCCCTTGTTGGGGTCTGAATTGAGGTCCTTTCTCGTCTTTCATTTGTTTGTGTCCAACCCACGATGTCGCACATTTTTTTACAATTTTTTTAAAATGAAAAATTCGACTTCTAAACATTTTTGTATTATCTTTTCCTTCACTTCAACGCAGTTCCGAATGAGTTAACCGTAAAAATTCAATATATTTGAACACGGACAAATCTACAAAAATACAGGTATCATTTATAGAGTACGCAACAGAAAAACGACTGTTCAGAATTATGCCACTACACCTGACATAATCTGCCTCCCTGGCGAATTCGTTGGTCGTAAATTTATAACAATTCAACAGTCAACTCTCAAGTTTTAATTTTAACTTCTTATCAATCTTTATTTGATTGCTCACGTAAAATTAATTATACTCAACTCCCGTAATAATAATATTACAATGCTTGTCTCTCTGTCTGAACAACGACCCTCACACTGTCGACTGACTACAGGCTATTTCAAAACAATCAATTTCAGGTTGAAACAATACTATCAAAAACGTCTACTAATTCAAAAGCAGAGCCAACACACATTTCATATTGTCCCCGAGAAACTACCCATACATTACATACAACATAAGACAAAGTGTATAACGATACCTACATATTTACTACATATTTATCAACGACCAAAAGACAATAGCTTACTTAATGGTCATACCTTCAAAAAAATACAATGGCGCTACCACGACTTTATTTATTTCTTTTTCTGCTTGTTTATTCTGGTTGACTGGAATGGTATGATGAAAATATATTGGCTACCATCACCATATTTCTCTGTCATATTCAATGCTGTTTAGTAGAGACAAACAAAAGAATACATGTGGGTGGAGGAAAAGCGAAAAAAAATACCAAAAGATACAGAAACATGAAGAACAACAAAGAAAAAGAAAAAAAATCTTCTCTTTATGAACTTGATTTGGTAAGAGCAGCGAGCTTAGCAACACAGCACTAATATCAGCGGGAGGAGAAATCGTAGTCAAAAATGACTTTTTAGTTGTTGTTCAGTTTTCGGTAGAATTACAAGAAAGACAGACAGCGAGAAAATAGCATATAACAGGATGCATAAGAAACAAGAAACAGTGAAGAAAATGTGTATCAAACTGGCAGAAAAGATTTTTCCTCTCGTATGTGTGTGTATTTTGGTACAGCAACAGCAGCACAAGCAATAAGTGTAGGACATACGTAACATGTAATAAAATGAAATGAGGTTGAATTTCTCTTAAAAAAGAGGAAACGAAACAGAAAAAAAGTTATTTTTCCGTCTTGGCGTTTACTTTTTGTACAAGTTGTTTCACCCAAAAAAATACCCCAGTGACCCTATAAAACTGAAGAAGACAAAAACCAGACAAAAAGTAAAGAGAAAAGAAAGGGAAAGAGAGTCATCATCGTCATCGTGGTGTGGTGATGGTCAGTAGCCACTCAGTCGGCATTACCATGGTTGGCCATCATCATCATCATGGCTATCACCCAAATCCTTTTCATCTCCACGCTCCCAAACAAAAGTAGAACTGATGAGGAGGCGAGAGAGGTGGATAATACAAGTAGGCATGTACAAAGACATATAGGCATGTTCTATTATGTCGTGTATCTTTACCTACTTGTGTAAAAGTAAGTTTTCCATTTCTAGCCGGATATGGAGGAAAAGGAAGGATAGGAAATGAATAAGTCAATATTTTTGTGTGATTTCTATGGGAGGGAGGGCGCGTCGTTGGGAAAAAGTAAAATAAATGAAATGGTAATCATGACAGTAATAATAAAAGAGGCAACCAGTCGTAATGGGAAGTGGCGGGAGAGTGAATAATGGAAAAGGGTGAGAGTACATGAGAGAGAAAAAAAGAAAAAACCGAGATAATTATTAAAACAAGGGCTCGGTTGATAGATTATTTAAACGTTTTAAAGGAACGTTGGCCGTGGAGAGAAAGTCTAGACAGGGAGACAGACAGACACCAACAAATGAGCAGTTAGATAGGCACTCTTTTCTCAAGAGCCAAAAAAGGCTGCCACTTATTGTTAATAAGAGGAGCAACAGAGAAAAAGTAGTTTTTTGCAAAGAGAAGCACAATGAGAGAAAATTGTAACACTTTTCCCACTCACTTTCACTTTTCCTCAGATTTTTTTATGGTTGATTATTTTTTCTTGTTTTTTCTGGCCTCTGTCTCTCTCCTCCTCTCACTCTTTCCCTGGTTGGTTTTCTTTGAACGTTTTATTTGTGAAGAAATGAAATACAAAAAGAAAAAAAATGTGTTTTTTTCCTGTTAGCTTTCTATTTTCCTTGTATTGCGAAATCACTCCAACTCTACATTTCATTACGTAAGAAAATCATTTTCAGGGGGAACGGCGGTGTCAAGGTATATATCGCACCGTGGGGAAAAATATATATACCTGAATTAAATTTTCTAAAAGTGTAATTTAGTTTTGCTCTTTTCTCGTCCGTCATCGTCTCCATCAACTTTTTTCCGACAGATACATCCAAAAAATAATACAGACCGAAAGCCAGTTTTCCTGTTCTCATTTCTTTGCCCTCGTTGTTCCTTTTGAGTGATCAAAAATCACCAGTTATTTCTCTAACGCTGTCTACAAAGTTGCCCAGAACATTTCTAAAACTTATTTTTCCCCCGTTATAAATATATTTCAACATTTGTCGTTAAGAATATATAACCATTTCGCTACAAAAAATATTGTTTACCTATTTCAAAATGTTATTTTAAAAAACTACCAGTGGTCAGTCTAGACCGGACGGACAAACAGACCGTAAAATGGCCTTTAACAAGCTTCCATTCACGCTTATTGATCTGTTTTCCTGTCTTCCTATGTATTTTTTTCTTTTTTCGGACTGTCTGTCGTCTTGTAAGATTTAATAATGCATTTGGCACATGACACACCTATTCTTGTATTTCCACCTACAACACCAGTAGTCCTTTTCTTGGGGTCAACGCGATGTACCGTAATACCCAACATTTAGTCCACTACCGGGTGGTGAAAGTGGAATGGAAAAACTTGCATAGATCCCCGTTTCTCCCAGCGTAACATACATACATATTGTCATGTGTATACTTTTTTCTATTTTTGTACTCAGGAAAAAAATATTTACCGTCAAACACAAAAAAGTGTTGGTTTTGTGAGAATGAAAATCACCGAATGTGTTACATTCCTTTCGTTTTTATGCCCTCAGAGAGCCTCCGTTGAAAATATTCAGAGAGATTTGTTGGATTTTATATTGTTGGGACGAAAGTCATCAAAATAAATGTATTCTGAAGGTAAGCATAAGACTGTACTCGTTTGAAGAGACAGTTGAATGATGTGGACCTTGACGAATGAGATTTTTTTCTTTTCATTTTTTTGTTTCCCTCTAACGCCTGTGACCCCTTTTACGAGGCGGCAGGAGGTACCGTTTTTAACATGAAAAAAAGTTTCACTGTAGCTATTTTAAAGAAAAAACGTCAAGTTAGTTCCATCCTCCAAGTCACATTACGAAAAAAATAGATTTTTCTCTCTTGTAGTATTTTTGTGTTGCCACTTCATTGCCTAACCTACAACAATGTCGACGTGTCTCTCAGTTTTTTTTCTCTGGCGCCTATTTTGTTTTTTGTGGTTTACACTTAAAATATTCAATGGGACATAATAATGCATCCTCTATTTACTCGTAAGCCAGTAGTACCTTATATCATGCGCCTATAAAAGATTCTTTGAAAAATGTGAAAGAAAATCCCGCGCTTGTATTAGCATGGGAGGAAAAATGTAGTAAAGTTTTAACGTCATGATATATATTTTTTATCGTTTTCCCTTCATTTTCATAAAATGCCCGTTTCAGTATTTTTTTTATCTTTTGAACCGATATTTACCCCAGTGATATATAATGTTATTAAGTGACTTCGTCGTAACGTTGGCTGTCCGTCTGTCCAGACATTAACTCGAAATCGGTTTTGAATTTTGAAATTATGATACTAACCAATATTATTCAAAGGATAAGTAGAAAGTAGAAATAATCACCATAAACAGCAATTCTCATCTCAGAAAAATAAACAAATTAAATAAACAAAGTAGATCCATCTGGAAAAACTACCGAAATACGACGCGAAGATAAGTACTGGACAACTTACCAAAAATAAGCACTTCCGCCAGGTATTGAAGCCTGGGACCCTTGCTAACGATGGGCAATATTCTATACTACTGAGCTACAGATGACAGTCTTTGTAATACATGACGTTGCTAAAACTTCTACTGACTCATCCCTACATACTTAACCTATTCTCACTATAGGATCGAATCCTTACAGCTAGATACCTAACCTAGCAGACTTCAGTCTGAAGACAATCTAATATCTGGCCCACATTACTTTACTCACAAACTGCCGTTTTTATAGATCCTCGAAACATTATCTCTATCAAATGTCGCAAAAATTCCAAAGGCTCTTTCTTCTTTTAAATCATCTTCGAACAGCAAATTATCGCTTTTTACGTATCTGCATACAATAACATGTTTTTACAACTTTCTCTTGTTCCCTTCAAATTACTCCTCTCTCTCTCTTTCTCCAAAAGCCTATAACAAAGCAACACGCAATGAAATTTTTTAACGGTTCCAAAGTCAGCCTGCCCCACCGTTACCCTTCCTTTTTCTACCTCACGGGCAGGAATCAAGCCAAATAGCTAACTTAAAAATATTCTTCATTGTGTTTTTTAAAAGAGAGAACCCATCATTTAGTACGAGTGAATCGTTGTTGATCATCAAATCCATCTCATCCTCTCCAACTGTTCAATAACTTGCGTCCATAACGTTTTTTCTTCTCTCTAGCAGTACTCACTTTTCTACTTTATCGTACACATAACGTTATTACAATAGCCATAAATAATGTATTTTATTATTATTACCAGCACTACTACTTCTACTACAATACACTCACGCTTGTCGTAATGCAGTGCCGTTGTAAAAAAAACAATGGTTGTGCTAGTAGCATTTTTTCATTTCTTGCTATTTGTGAAAATAATGTACGCTGCCGTCGCCGTCATGTCATACAAGAAAGGCAACAATCCACCCTTTCCCTTCTTCCCCTCTCTACATTTATTCGTCTGCAATTTTTTCCGAAGTACCACATTTCTACGCACATACAGACATCCCCACTCGCCAGAAATAACAATATCATAAAACAATGGCCCTTCTTTACAATAACTGTCCCCCTTAAAGTACGTGTGCACTTTTACGAAAACGAAATGATGCACGAGAAGAAAATTTCTCACGGAAAACGAAAATATTAGACAATCTCTCTCTCTCTCTCTTAAAGTCTCGTTCTCGCTTTTAGACAGAGACGCATGCCCTGTTATTTTACTTTCTCTCTCCAAGTACTAAAAGTACATCTATCGAAATCGATTCCTTCTCAGGATTATTTTCCTTTTTCAACTTTTTCTCTTCTGTATTTTTTGGTGATTTCTTGGGATATTTCGGGCTGCTGCTAAATTGAGAGACTTGTTTTGTTGGTAAAAATTATTCCAGTTAGGATTGCACAATTTTTCCTAGTTTTTTTGCCAAGTTGCAAAGATATTGGAAAAATACACATTTATGGAGAGAAATGCTAACCTGGACAGGGCGGGAGGTACATACAATACATACAATATATGGATCTTATTGGTAGAAGGATACGTTAATAGGCTCGCTTTTGTAATAACAGCATTTTTGACCATTGTTACCCACATACAAACGTATACACGTCTGGCTGCAATTTTATTTGTTCTCCTTCCTATTTTTAAAATTGACTTTCATAAAAAAGATAGATGCTGTCCGAGTTGAGGTACTACTATATTGGTCAAGCTGATTTTTTTTCATTTTCTTCCTTCAAGAAGCTTCCGTTGTAACAAGCTCTTGAATGGGGGACGGAGGCAACTAAAAATGAAGTTGATTTTCTCAATTTTTTGTGTCGTTGTCATTTTCCCCCCTTTTTGAAAGAATAGCTTATGTATGTGTGTGTGAGTATGCGTGTGTGTGTACCAAGTACCATTGGAAATCCGAAGACGCTCCGGTGAGTAACAAAAATTACATTCTGAGAATCGGGGAGAATTCGTCTATTGTACTTTTTTCATTTTGTAGCCAAGTAATACACATTTAGACACATTTTTGATACGATCTAGCATCGTTGTAGTTGTCTGAGAGGGAGACAAAAAGATTCAACACAAAAGAGTAATGAAATTTCTGTTTCCGTTTTTTGATATTCTGTCAAAATTATTAAGGGATGTACAGTGAACAAAAGTTAGGGGTGAAATGAGAATATATTGTAGCAATAGCGGTCTACCATTTCCCTAGACATTTGTAGGTTTTTTTCGAATTTCTTCTCCTTTAAAAACTTTTCAACAAAACCAACAATGACAACACTGATTAATAAAAAAAAACTTGAAATACATTTTCGTCTTGATTCACTCGTTTATGTTTTTTTCCTTTAATGATAAGCGATTTTTCTCATGCCTTCGGTTTGATTACCTGTGAACTGCTCGTTATATATCTTCCAATAATAAAAAAGGGGGGAAACTTTTGGTTTCGTTCCTTCTAATCAAACTTTTCAATATTTCGGCTATGTTTTTTGTTATTCGAAACATTCTCGTGTATAAACGTATGTAGACTTATTTACATTAGTTAAGCTTTTTCTCTTCGTCGCTATTTGACGTCCCCTAAAAGGAAAAATAAGCTTTCAGTCGTAGTTTTCAGCATGAAGCGCTGAAACTGCGAATTTAGTTTTTCAAAAAGAGAAACGGAAATTATAGAAACCTTTTAAAAATCTCTCTTTTTCAACGAATCCTTCTCTACCAAGCGCGGGGAAACTCCATTGCACAACTAATATTTTAAAAAAGATACACATAGGCACGTCGTTTATTTCTTTCTTTCTTTTACAAAAAATGGAGAAAGCAATGTTTTACCGTGGTAGAGAAGGAGGAGAAAATTACCTTTGCACAATTTGATTTGTAAAATATATTATTACACAAACTGTATTATTATTAGGAAAGGTAAGTAAAGTAAGGTTTTCCTTTCTTCCACTCTCTCTCTCTCTTTCTCTTCGGGGCTTCAACTACACAGCCATATTATCATTTTGTTTTTCTTCTGCTTCCCCTTTTCTCTTTTAACAAGATGATAAGTTCATCATTTGGCAACTTTCTCCCTTTTCCTTATTTCCCCGAATTTGGATGGGTGTGTGTGGGCTCCACCACAGAATATCTATCTACACAACATACACAGCTTTTAGTTTTGAGTTGCTTTTATGCTCCCTCTCTCTCTCTCTATCTCGTCTGCTGATTTATGTATTTCGTTTTTTCCAAAGGAAAATACAAAAATACAAAGATGTTTGAGAGGATTTCTATTTATTTTACTCAAAAGATGGTTTTTTGATCCTCTCTGATTTGACGCTCCTTCTCTTCGCGACTAAAGCATCATCGATCCTGCTTTACTCTATCTCTCTCTCTCTCTGGAACTATTACTCTATTTACTTTTTTCTCGGGTGTGGGTTATAATACGCAAGGCCGCTACTACAACTACTACAACTACAGTCGCTGTTACTTCCACTTCCTTTTAGGATCGTTTCATATCTCTCTCTGTAATCCTCGAATTGAATTCCAAACAGCGTACCACAAAATCATGTATGTGCTGCTATGCTTTAAGTAGAATATTATAGGTTTCGTTACAAAACTAAAATGTGATCCCCTCTCCCCCTCTCTCTGTTGCACATCCTTCTCTACTACCATAATTCTACAACTCCGACACCATAACCACAATCCTACACTCCATAAATAGGTAATATCTTCGCTGACTCAGCATAAATGATATGACCAGAGAGCGAAAGCAGGTCAGGGAATAGAATTCTGTCCTCATTCATTATAAACCTGTACTGTATAAAATATTTTTTTTCTGTTACTTTTTTCGTCAGGTCTACAAAGTTTTTATATGGTTATTAGTTTCTCCTCCAAACAGGCACAAAAAAAAATCCCGTCTGTAGAAGCGTTGCTGCTAGTGATGGTGATGATAAAGATGATAATGATCGTTTCCTGTTTAAATTGTGAAGGAAAGATAGGTCTCTCTAACGTGGTCTTTGCTACGACTTTGTGTGTGTGTGTGCACACAGCCAGTATCAATATCCAACACACCTATTAAAACCGTCCATAAAACATTTATTTTAGTGCCAGACCGCTTATTTTCGGATCGTTCTTGCGTGTCCGCCTCTCATCTGCTCTCTCGCTTTTTCGTGTTCTGTCAGTTCTCTCTTGTGTGAGTAGATACCTGGGAAAAAATTAAAAGGTTCAACAAGCTCCTGTTGCTTTTGCTATATTTCGTTTCGTCAGTCGCATGTTTCTGGTATAATAGTTTTTCCCCTTTTTTCTTTGGTCGGGGAAAAATAAACATTGTGAAAGCAATTATTATTTAGAATGAAACTTTTCAACAAACGATGTAGACGGCTGGGAGAAAATAATAAAGTTTTCAGAATAGCTAATTTTCCTGTGAAAAAAAGTTTTTGAAAAAATAAAAGTGTATTTTCACGCATGTTGTCTGTTTTCTCTTTCAGCAATCCTGTTGTAGAAATTTTTATTGGGATGTTATAATGAAACATGGAGAGGATTAGTAAAGTTGTAAGAAACTATGGGGAGGGAATTTACGGCCTATCAAAAATGCATAAATCGTCCTTCAGATTAGTGGGGGTAAGCCAGTACCCAAAGCATTATTGAGCATAAATTGTTCCTTGTGTATTTTTGAGGGACGAAGAATTTATCAATATTTTTAAGGGATGAATTTACCATATTTGTAACTTGCATTTTATGGCAATTTAAGTTTATATTGCACCGTATGATTGTCATAATCATTCATTCATTCAAGTCATTCCATTTTTCAAAGCCAAACAGTAAGCATCCCGATGGCTGACGGACATAGTGACAGATGCTGGAACCGCAAAGAATACTACCGTTTCAACAAGTAGAAATATCATTAGAAAAAGTTAGCAAAGATTAGAGAGTTACATTCAACTTTCAAGGTAAAACATAGTGCAATTATTTTATATTATTGTGCCTATGGGAAAGCCTGCCATTCAAAATTAAAGTAGAAGACTATTGCAAATGATATGTACACGTTTTCTTCAAATACCTCACAAAAATCATCGTCAGCTTGGATTAACAGATCATCAAAAGGATTTCGTAACAGATTGTTTAACGGGAGGGGTTACTACACCAAAAATTTTGTTATCATTTCGGTCGAAAAACATGACTGAACCTGATAAAAGGAAGCTGTGCAACTTTTTGCAGCGCCACCGGAAAAAAAACTTTTGGGTACCAATATTACCACTGATTTGGGAAACGTTATTGTTTGGGCAAAAAATAACAGTGACATTCGTAAAAGTTCAGATACGCCGTTTTGTGACGCGTTGACGTTGGAGACTCATGGATCTTTGATTTCAACATATTCATGCAGACGCCACATATAAACTCATATGGCAGGGATACCCATTTACAGAAGCAATGGCAAGAGGAATTGAATATGAAAAGAAACGGGGCGTCCAAAGCGTATGACAAAAACACTTCAAAAAGATTAGAAGAGTTTGTATTATTTGTGAAGTTTAAAATGAATAATAAAAACATGATTCATTTTTCATCCCTCAAAAATACATCAGGGACGATTGATGCTAATTAATGTTTTGGGTGCTCGCCGATCCCCACTAATCTGAGGGACGATTGATGCTAATTAATGTTTTGGGTGCTCGCCGATCCTCTGAGGGACGATTTAAGTTATTTTGAATGCCGGCTAAAATTTTCCTGAAACTATGTGGTACGACCAGCAACATCATAGTGATTTACATTTCGTTGTACTTCACACACACCTGAGTTTTTACAGACTTTCCAAACGTACGTGGGTAGCAATTTTGGTACTAGTTGGCAGCTGAAACATTAAAAATTACATGATTTTGAGTGGTCCCGTAGTTATTGATTAGTGGTAACAAAATTAGTATTTTTTTAACTTTAAGCCGAACATGGCCGGCAAAGCAGTAGCGATGGGGGAATAAATCCCACCAACATCGCGCGTATTAACAATAGGCATCTTTGTAAAACCTAATGCATTACAAGATATGGTTTATCCTCCTCTTGCCCCGCCCTGGTCCGCAGACCCTGCAGCCGAACATAGCAAACCAAAACAGTATTTACTTTAGGAATAGCTGGTCATTATTAATATTTAATAACGAACTAACTAGCTAAGTTCGTCTTCTATAAAAACTTTACTATTTGCCAATGAATGAATATGATGTAGAAAAAAGTTGATAATTTATACGATCCGTCGTGTCTGATGATGACGATGCTAATGTTACCTTCATCTTGATTATTTTACCGTTGTCGTGTTTTATCATTACAAAAACCTCTTTATATTTCTCACCATCCCTTTCCCTCATTTTCCATATATATTTTTGTCTTCCCATTTTTAAACGCCTCTTTCCTTCTCCATGAAAGCTTACCTTGCAGGCAGCAAACATGTCACCACGCACGCACACACACACACATCGGTGGTGGGATGGGAACATCACATCCAATTTGCATTTTACTCTGACACTCACTCCAACTCTTTATCTCTCTCTTTCTCGTCTCGTCATCATGATTCATGATTGTCGTTTTATAGTCATCCTCATCATCACCATTACTACTCTCTCTCTCTCTCTTTCTCTCTTTCCTTCTCTCCAGAAAATAAGCAACGTACTCAACTCTATCTAAAATAAGCAATTTCATGATGCCTGAGAAAAAAGAAATTAGCTTAGAAAATTTCCTTCATTTTCTTTCTCTCTCTAACTCTCTTTAAGCAACTGCTTTCTTCGTTCCATCCTCGTTTAACCAAGCTTAGGTTGTTGTAACCCTTTTTTCTCTCCTCTGTATTTCTGCTGGAGCAGACGAACCAAGTGTGTGTGTAGCTTGTGCTGCTCTAAAAAATAAGAAATAGAATCACTTGACGAGAAAAACGCTTTTTTATTATCATTATTATTCTACTTCTTCATCCTTCCCGTGTCTTTTTCTTCTCATCTTGCACCGCACGACTGCTACCATCCCGCCTTGCCGTTCCTTCAGATTGGGACTCTCTCTCTCCTTCTCTTTCTGTCTCTGCTTGTTGTTGACATGTGTACTCATATCTACATAATATGACTAGCTTTCAGGATAGGGGATGTCGATGATGAGCCTGACAACGGTTATGTGCTCCTATTATTGTGATTGTCATTACATTATTCCTTCCACACATTTTTTACCCCTCCCCTGCCTTATTGCTATGCATGTGTTATTATTATTATTATTATTATTATATTGTTCACGGTGACTATCGTTTTTCCCGATTCTTTTGCTTTTCCTCGCGTGTATACCTCATTCTCATCTTTTCCCCCTTCTGTCATTTTTTTTTGCATTTTCTCTGCGCCGCCAACAGAATTACTTTTTTCCTGACTATTCATGCATAATGATGCGACTACTGGTACATCAAGCTGTACAGTTTTGCTACCACTACTGCTGCATACCGACTTCTCTTTTAAACAGAGAGAAGAAAAGCCAGGTATTCTTATTATCATTCTTAGTATTTTTTTCACATTACACCCAAATGAAACCCGTTTTTTGGCCCTTGATCATATTACGACCCACAGCCACTGCTACTACTTCACATAACACCGGCATGGTGTAATCTGCAATCTTTTCCCCGGGTACAGGAAGCAGTCGACAGAGAAAACACAAAATGGAGAAAAGGAATGAAAGCGAAAGGGGGAATGAGCATGTTATATAGCATACCTCCATTTCTTTCTTCATTGGCGTAAAAAGACGTTTACTTTTTTAATATTAATAGAATTTTTATTATTATGATTGCGTCTTCTTTCCCTTTGGTTATGCGGCTCACTTTCTTAATACGCTTTGTTCTTCCTCAATAATAACTCTGTAATAGTAATAAAAATCAGATGTATGCACGCACAACTCCATATCATTTGCCATTATAAATCCTCTCTTGAACTTGTCTTCAGGCTTGCATTAAAGCCTTTCTCTCTTTTTTTGCTCGCTAGTCGGGTTCAGGATTTTGCCAAAATATTTCATGTATAAATAATGACTGCATGAATGTTTGATCCAAGTTTTCTTTATTCTTACAACAATTTTTACTCAAACCACTTCCATGTATAAAGCATTCGAGTGAAAGTTTAATAGTATATATGTTATTTATTTAACATATGAGTATGATATATTTACATAATATTAGCTCAAGTGAAATCACTGTAAACTTTTTAAAGTAAAAACTTCCCCCAGTATGATCTTTTTCTCTTAAAAAAAATTAGACCTTTTCAATCTCCCGCCCCCGGTTTTTTTCTTCGCTTGAAATCATCATGTTCAAAATTATAAAACTAATAGTAGCAAAAGAAATCTACCCAAAAACACAGCATACGTAAAAAATTATAAAAATATGCACACTCGCCACCCGGTATGAAGTGAAGACAGTCAGATTTTTCGTTCCATTTTCTTTCCCTGTGTGAAATCTAAATCCTTTTTTGACGACAACAAGACTGACAACACACTTGAATAGGCAGTCACAAGCAATAAATGAGAAAACGTATTATTATAAGGGGCTCGGTAAAATAATCTCGTGCGATCGCAACATTCACACACACACGTACACACACCCCGTCACCACACACTACTTACCTATGCTCTATAAAGTTGGAAATGTGTACGCACTACTTTTTTCCACAAGAGCAAGTACAAATTATCTCTCTGGGGACAACAGTTCCAACAAGAGTGTACGTGTGCTCACTAGTTGTACCAGTATGAGAGTACCAGTTTGTAATAATAAAAGGCAAGTCTGCCGTAAAATGTAATTTTTTCTTCCATAAAAATAATAATAATTTGTCGTTTCTCTCCCGTTCCTCCTTCAAGTAATGATGATATACAGGGCACGTTTGTGTGTGCGTGTGCAAATTCTCTCACCATGGAGAGCATGAGAAATCATACAAATTTCACTGGGGTACTGTACATATCATTCTCATTTATAGCCAATCAAACCAATATGAGTTTCACGTGTTGGTTGCACGGTTATATTTCTCCCCCCACCATCTCCAACTCCAATTACCTCTTTTTCTCTGTATTTGAACTTTGTATTCATTTTATTCGGTTTTTAGGTATGGTACTATTTGCTCATCTCCTTGGTGGCCATGGGACCGATAACGTATTGCCTGATTCGATTCCGCTGCTGGCTTTGCAAAGGACACCCATCACTGGGCACGTACTACTCCATTGGCTCCATCCTTTGGTTTGTTTACGGCGCGTTGATGAAACAAGGATCGGTTTTGAAACCCATGGCAGGTAAGAAACAGTGCAGGAATGAAGAGTGACATAAGCTGAAATAATATAAAGTAGTATTGACAAAAAAAATATGATTCCTATTCGCCCGTCGTTATTACGGGTACTTGCGGTAGTGCCGCGAAAAGGATAAACATGTAGAGAGAGTGCTTGGTGGAATGAGAAATTTTTCTCTGATGAAAATGTTTCTATGGTATTTTTTGGCATTACGAGCAGCTTTGGGAGCAAACTTTTTTTTCAATTTTCTTCAATTTATTCCTTCAACTATCGTTATTCTATTTTTTCCTGGATTTCATTACTGGGGAAAGTTTGAGTGTCTTGCTGTTTCGCTGGCTCATGATTGCTTTGCTTTTTGCAGGGTAGTTTTATTTATTCTTCCTGGAAAATAAAATGGCTTCTGTTTACCTGAAGTGGAGGTTAAATGTCGGTAAATTAAGGCTTTTGTTTTGTGTTTTTCCTTTGTTTTGTGGGTTAACTTGTAATATTTGGTTTTCCCCATGAAAATGGGATTGGAATCTATTTATAGTGTTTTGCATTGCATGCAGTGCATTCATTCCTGTTCTGATTTTCATGTATTTTTTTTCCTGTGATTTTTATCTTGGTAAGATTCGACCCGTATCTTATTTGCCACGTGGTGGATATTTGTCACCATTCTAACGGCTTTCTACACTGCCAATTTGACCGCCTATCTGACCCTATCCAAGGTTCCCATTCCCTACGACCGGTTGGAAAAGGTGGGCTACCGAGACAAATGGATTGCCAGAAAGGGAGACACGATCGAGGCCGTTGTCAAAGCTGGACCGACACCAAACACGGATAACATTACTTATGCCATTGTACGCTGACATAAATCAAAACGAATTTCCTTTTAGCTTGTCATTTGTATCAATAGTTCATGTCTTGTCTATTAAATTTCTTAGAACGAACAACAATGGAAAGAATTCAAAAGGGTGCGCTACAACTATCAAAAGTATGGCCTATTTTTGGACAACTACAAAGAGATAATCGAGTTGGTTCGACGATACAGTAAGTTTCCAGAAAAAAAGTTTTCTATTTATGGATCTTCACTCTATACACGTTATCCTTAATTCTTTCACTTCCACGTAATGTGCCTCACATCCTCCCCTCAAAATATTTTTAAATGTATCTCTGATGAACAAATAAAGTGAATGAACAAACCACTCATCCTCTTCCTACTCCACCTGTTACTTTCAGAGTACCTCTTGATTGATGAACAAAGCCGGGTGGAACGTATTATCTACAAGGATTTTAGAGCTCAGTCAAAGAAAAACACGCCGCTTCACAAACGATGTGCTTTCATCATGTCTAAACAACCGGCACTCCGCATACCTTACGGCATGGCATTTGCCAAAGGCTCTCCGTACAAGCCGCTGTTTGACCCGGTGTAAGGCCAACACACAAAGAGAGAAGAAAAAATAAAATTATTTAGAAACCTCAACGACAACGACCCTTTCTTTTCCAGAGAAAGTGTCACACCGTGTGTTAAGTGCGCACGCGTGAGTGTGTGTGTGGACAGGATAACAAATGACAAATTATGTAACTTGTCTGGAAAGTAAAAAAAGTTATAAAAAAACAGGTATACTATTTGTTTTATCGCAGGGAATTTTTTTGTCTCTCCTTTTCTCTTTGCCTGTTGACTTGTCACAGGAGAGAGAAAGACGAACAAGTTCTACTTTCTGGTAGCTTTTCCAGACAGGTTGACAGTGACACGGATTTAAAAACGAGGAAAAAAGAAGGGATTGAATGCCCTAATAAAATATTTAAAAGGGTTTCGCTGTGGTTATGGGAGTTTTGTTCTGTCGTCGTGTTTCTCTTTTTTTTATTTTTTTATTAGGGATTTATTGGTGCCATTTATTATTTTTTGCTTTCTCTCGCTCCTCATGTTTCCTTTTCTTGTTTTCTTTCTACCCCCAACAGTCTGGACAAATTGACAAAGGCGGGCTTGTTCCATTTTTGGAAAACTCAAGATTTACCGTCCCGCGATCCTTGCAATGCCGACTCGGATTTCCGTGAGCGTCAACTGCGAAATGGCGACTTGATGACCACCTACTGTCTCTGTGGCACGGGATATACGCTGGCATTCGTCTCTTTCATTTGCGAGTGTGCTCACAGATTCATTTTCAACAAGAAGAGTAAGTAGCAGACTTTTTTAAATAGAATTTCCAATACACCGACCGTGTAACGCCTTTTGTAGAGTAGCGTTGTTCACCACCCACTAATAATAATCTCCATAATGGTCTGTGTGAAAGCACACAGAGAGAAAACAACAAAAAACAGCAATCAAACTGGCAGCAATATGGGAAAAGTTAGAAAAACATCAAATATATAATATATATCTCTAGAAAAAAATTTTCTTGAACAAAAAAAGTTTTGTAAGGAAAACCGCCACACTTCAACGCTAAAAATGTATTCCTTTCAACAATGAATATTTTTGCCGGAGATGATTTACAGCAAGTGAGTTTTTTGCGAGGCCACGACGACGACGACAAGGACGTAGGTATACCAACTCGACGTATTTTATTAAAGACGAAGGATTATATATGGGCGCGGTCGAGAATTTTTTATCAAAAGTTTTTTCTCTTCTTTAATGCCAGTTTTCCTCATAATTTATTTTACACTTGTACAACAACTGTCCTCGTTAAAAACCATTAAAAAGTTTTTTTTATATTCTTCCCGCAAGAATGTGGCTTCTGTTGATGGCGATCATTATAATGATGTATTCCTGTGATTAGGCCCAATGGCGTAGAATAAATAAGTATGAGAGTGTGGCATTCCGCCATAAAGAAAAGTAGCACATTTTTCCCTTGAAAAAAATAACGCTGTCTAGATAAACTGTAGAATATCCGTTATCCGTCTCGGGTTATACCTACCTAAAAACTTACCTATGCGCGCGTGCACATAAAAAATTGGGGCAAGTAAATATGCGCGCAAATATTCAAACTTTTTTCATCATTTTTCTCCGTCTGTCTGTCTGTGGTGTAGTGAACAACCAGCTGGTACCTGCTGAGAAGCCGCTTGGATTCTACAAAGGAAATTTGAGCGTGCCGCCTGGCGCCGCACCTGGATTCTTTGACACGGACAAGTTCCTACAAAATATCAACGGGAGGGACTATGTCGTTATGAAAACACCGGATGGGAGGACAAAACTGGTGCCCAAAAACGGTGGGCTTCAAGCTCTCCAACCAGTTTACAATCCGCCTCCGCCCATCACCTATTCCTACATGACTTAAACAACAACAGAAAAAAAGAAAACGCCACGCGACGTTTTAATTACCTCCGGTACTTAAAACAAAGCTATGCAGAGGATGGTAATAACGTCATAGAGAGTAAATTGAAAAGGATAACCGTAAAAATGTTTTTTTTAGTAAAAAAACACGCTGAACAGCAGCTACCATTAAGAATTTTTAGGAATAAGTGGGAAAAGTAACTAGTTTTAACGGATTAGTGTTGGCTATTGCACATATACACAAGAATAGAAAAACCAGTGTTTAAAAAATAATTTTAACTTATTATCATCATCATACCGGTGTTGGTGGTGTTTCCCGCCATAATTATTATTACTGTTTCTCAGTCCAGTATCCAGGACACACTTTTATCACAAAAAAATATTAATTACTATCGCGTTTATTTGTGCAGTTTTACCTTTTTCTCAAACAAAAAGGTATTCCTGTTCGACAACCTCGTTCTTTCATCCTTATTAGGATCGTCGTTTTAAAGACTTCATCAAAAGGAACAACGAATGAATAATCCTATTCTGGAAATGTTACAGGTTTCAGGGGGATTTATTACCGTATGTTCCCCCCGTTCCGCAGTCTATGGTTTAACGATGACCCCAAATACTTGGCACTTGTCTTGTCTACTATAATGTAAATTAGTAAACTAGTCAAGGTACAAACTATTAATTGCAAATGACACAGCAAAAGTGTCGTGACGTCGTCGCTGAATTATTTTTTATTACGGTCAGCTTGTGGCTTTTTGTCCTTGACGGGGAGGATTCTCCTTCAAATTTGGACGGCATTGTTTATTCTTTTCGACAATGTAGCACACATGGTAAAGAAAAGCAGAACTTTCTATTATTCATTTTTTTATAATTTATCATGTAGTGGTAGTAGTAGTAGTATTAAATTTTTAATCCTTTCCCCTTTTTTCCGCACCGCGCACAACAACAGACATGCCAAGAACCACGACGAGACAACCATTCTGGAAACTGCCGTTGCTCTCTGGGAATGAAATATGAGCTTTGAAATCTCTCCCAGAAGAGTGTATTCTAGCACAAGAGTAGTAGTAGCAACGATAAAAACAGTAACCGAAGAAGGAACAGAAAAGTAAACAAACAGCAGCAAAGTAACAAGAAACGAAGAGAGAGAGAGAGGAAGAGAGAACCTTCTTGTTTCTTCGTTACACTTGATTCTATCCAGACACATGGGCGCACATAAATAAATATTATCCGCCAACTGGATTATTACTAGCATTATTATTGTTATTATTATTATTAGTATTATTATTAGCGGTAGCAGCAGACTGAGAAAAGGGTACTGGACAAGCAACTCGAGAAATTCTTATCTCTCACTTAAACACACACAGACACACGCTCGCTTTCTTCATTCACCAAAGATCATATCATGTGCTATTTTATACAAAACCCAAAGAAAATAAAGAAACCAAAGTTTTCTCCTGAAGAACGTCTCTCTTTCTTTCTCTCTCTCTCACTCTCTTCTTTTCTCTGTTCAACCAAAAATAGTTGTTCTTTCCGCTACTTAAGTTTCCTCTCTCCCTTTTACTCTTTTGAAAAACATTTCTTCATCTTGTTCCTCTTGTTCTCCTCCTCCTTCTTTTTCCCCCTTTGCGTCTTCACGTGTTCGTCCATGCATAAAACTCTCATTCTCCATATTCTTTCCCTCTCTCCTACTTTCCCTGTACAAGTTTTTTTTGGCTCGCTCGCAAAATAAATTCACCCTCCAATTCTTTCCTTGTTCCCTTTAAAAAATATACTATTTCGTCCCGTCCTCTTTTGCTGGCTTATATGAAGGAACTAACAACAATTATTTTGTGCCTTCATAAATACCCACACCACTGGGTCCTCCACCGGCCCACTTCACGTATTATTTATTATTACTACTTCTGTTGCTACTATTTCTACTACTACCTTTACTACTTCGCTGGCTTCACGGTCTAAAAGCGCCAAAAAAGGAGCCATTTTCCCATATTTACTTTTCCATCCAAGCGGCTAAAAACACAACCTGTTATGTAAGCACTAGCTTTTCCAGTAGCCATCATCATCCGGGTCGTTTCTAAATACCAGTTAAGCACGGCAGGATTTAAGTAGGAGTTGTTGTGTGTGTGCTTTCCCTCATGTTCCACCGTTACTTTGTCCTGTGTGGTATCAGCAGAAGATACACCAAAAAAACTTTTTGGTGTCCAGAGAGGCAGAAAAAGGGAAAGTACATTTTATACTTTAAAGTCTTCTCTCTCTCTCTGTGTGTGTGTGTACCCATGTGTTTGTTTGGGCATGAGGGGAAGCAGAAAAACAGGCCGGGAACGAAACCCATATTACACGAATAATCAGACATGATGGGCGGCTGCTGCTGTTATTCTTGTTTTTGTTGTATAGTAAACTATTTTCCTTGCTCATTCTCACTCTGCCTTTTACCCATTCTATCAAAGATTATTATTAGCTGGGACGCTAGAGCGGAACAGCAAACGAAAAGTTGTGAGGGGCCAGGGAGGAAAGAGTATGTATAAAATCATATTAGCAAGTGGGCTGTTAAACTTCTCTTAATACCACCATCACCACTGCTGTGCTTACACTGTTGTTGTTATTCTTATTGTTATTATTATCCTTGCCAAGTTTTCCTTCGGAGTCTTCGGAGAAAAACAGCGAAAAGTTGTTCGTGACCTGCCACATGCACACATCATCGTAATCATCTCAATATCTTTGGCATCTTTACCATCTGAGAAATAGGAAGAGAAATGGGGATAAGGGGAAAGTACTACAGAGAGAAATTTGTCGGGGAAGAATGGAGTATTCTATGTCGTATCTTTGGTGCAGCTGCTGCAAACAAAAATTCTCTTTACCCATGATGTCTTTTGTCTTTTTCTGATTATCTTCCCACGCCCACTCATTTGTACCCGTTTGAATTAGTTTCTTATGGAAAGAGCAAAGGTGGTAGAGTCTGCGAGAAAAAAGGTTCAGAGTTTCCCGTATCTACTATTGTGCATTTCTGTCTAATTAACTCTCTCTCTCTCACACATACGGAATTTCACACGCAGGGTTTTGACAAGGAGGTAGTGATGGTGGTAACAAGGAAAAATATAGTTCTCTCATCTGTCACCTCCGCCTCCCCCTTCATTGTGACCATCAACGATACCACAACAACAGCGCAGCAATATTCACCCAAACTTTCCGTCTTTTAATAATTAAATGTGTATTCCCCGTTACACAAATGCATAGACACACAGCACATCAAACACCGAAGCTAGGCACACGCCGTTTTCCTCATGTTTCCTCTATTTTTAGCTCTCAACTCATTATCTTTTATTGTATTTCGGCATGACAATTGTCACTCCGTTTTAAATCCGACTCAGAGCACCAATTAAGTATTTATGCAAAATAGAAGAACGCCAGAAAACATATTACGCGACGAGTGACAACATAAAATGAATCTCGTACGTACGAAAAGCGCCCTTGCCTATCATGTCGTCTTTCCTCGTTGAGAATGATACATGAGAGGGGACGTGGGTGACAGAAGAGCAAGTTAATGTAATCAACATACATAATATAAGATTTAATTTAGAAGTGGGGCTCATCATCATCATTTCACCAACATTAATTATTCATCGGAAAGAGCTTTTTGGGAGGATGACGGGTGTGTTTTAGAGTGATTGAGTTAACAACCCTACTGGGCTACTACAAGGTTGGCTTGGGTAGGTACGTAGATTGTACGTTTTGGAGAGGATCTCGTTTTGATTATGTGTAGAGATTTAAAATGGAATATAACAAATTTACAGGAGAGAATCTGCTTTCGTGATTCAATTTATTTACGTGTGCTTCGCTGCCAGTCCCATTAAATTTGTGCCAGCTTTGCTGACTATTTTCTAGCAAGGGGATCACATTTTCTGCAAATTTGTTTCTCGTTTTTGGGCATGTCCGCCTTTAAATTTGGAGAGAATACAGTAATAATAACAACTACTGGAGAATGAACTTAATAATGATGATGATAATTAAAAAATGAGAAATTTGATCACCAACTGTATAGTTTTTTTATCCATACCTTAATTATGTACCTGTTGCCGTAGTACCTTGTCCCAGTTTGAACGAATGCATATAAAATAAGGGAGTGTCCTTAGTGCTCTCGTAACGCTACTATTATTTTTAACTTGTATAGTGAGTGTTGACGTGACTTAGCAAAAGGAGAGAAAAATTATCTTTACACGACATAACCCTTGTTCCACACGACAAAATACATGTAACAGTTATATGCAATATAGGAAAGCGTCATGTGTGTCCCACAAGCTATTATATTATACTACTATTTTTACACTTTTAGTGACAAACATAATAAAAAAATATATATAACTTTTAAGAGCATAATAGCGAGAATATTGAAATTACAAATATTTGTGTACCTATTTATACATTCCTGTCATCTCCTTTCAGCGTTTATCGTCATCTCTTTCTCCCGTTTTTATTAATCACGAAAAAAAATACAGCTCACGTGTTGCCCCGGTCTGTTGACTTTCGCGCGTATGCACACACACGTTTAATTGGCCCCTTTATATCAATACGGCTAATGTAGATGCGTAACTCACGCCGCCGGTAAGCAAATTGCACTTTACTATAATTAATTACAAAACAGTCCTTATCGTAATAATATTGTGCTTCACAGCAAAAATAATAGTTTGACAAAAAGGAAAAAAAAAACTTTGTACGTATGTTAACTTATGCATGATTTTGAGTGGCCATGTCTGCCTCTGTCGACCATGCTGAGAACAACTTTGAGTACAATGAAATTTTCTCTTTTACAAGACCTCTCATTACCTGTAAAACAAAAAGCCATTTTTGTAGTAAGGCAAGCAAAAATGCTGTTATCGTTGCATTATTATTATTAATATTATTATTGTGTAAGAGTAAGGATGCGTTAATAAAGATACTAGTAATAACGATATATTTTACGAGCTTCATAAAATATGATCGCGTAATGATGATTATGAGGAGGATGTGGTGATATTCATGAAACTATTTTTTTGTCAAGCTCTACAAATTATTATACTGTACGTATATACGCGTACTGTCTGTGCGCGCAGCCCTGATAGAGGGAGAGGGAAAAAGGAGACAAATTGGATGAAAAACTACGCAACTACCAACTTTCACTGGAATTTAATCATGCTGTTGGTAATGAGAAGTGACATGTTTTTAAAAAGCAAGGGAAAAAAGTTAGCTTCTCTCTATGACTCTCTATGTCTCTATATTTATCATGATCATCTACTGTTATTATTATTATTATACAGCTGATGCCTATTAGATAAGCACTCTATTAATGTCACTGGAGAGTAAAATCGACTAAAGCTTCGCGTCACGTCATAAAATGTTGGAGCTATGTAGACATAATGATACTTTGATATGTATTTTGTGTGTGAGTGTGTGTGGTGGGTATCCATGTAGCAAATTGTATGTATAATTTTGATGATGTCTACTTTTAATGGTAGTGTCATCCTTTTCAGATTTACAAGGAAATAAATAAAAACGTAATATTATGTGATCAAAATGAAGTCTTGTTAATATTTTCATGATATTGTAAAACCTAGTATAAAACCTTGAGGAATGAAAAAGGCAAAAAAAATTATTGATACGGCGACATTTTCTTGCGTGAGTGAGCTGTGCCCCAGAAAAATATCAATTGAAATGTTTTTCGGCGTTGGATCATTGGAAAATGATCATTGTAATCGTCAGAATCTCTGCCAAAATAATATTAATCATGAATACGGAAATAGAGGGAGAGAGAGAGCAACAGGATATCACCGTAAGTCTTGTACTTGTCATCCGGGTGGAGGATGGTTAATTTTTATCTGACAAGGAGAGCTATTTTAAGGCTTTCTGAATTTTAAAGTAATAACAGCACCGTTGACACGATGAATTGAAAGGAATTGAGAGTAGACATTTTAAATTGTACTTCTGTACTTCACTGGTGTACAACTTGAATGGAGGGGTAAATTCGTGTAGATTTCGGAATGTCTTGAGGATATTTATGTGGTCAAAATAATCTGTTAATTAGGGACAACCGTTTTGTGTGACCTGGTTAAGAAACGCATGGAAATCATTTACCTAAGAACTTTTCAATATACTTGACACCCAGGCAGTATTCTACTTTAAAAAAAGTGTTCCATAAACTTTATTTTCGGAATTCAGGATGCATCAAATTACCCTCTCTTGTCAGCCAACACCATTTCATCATGTTTCTAAGTTGCATGTTATTACGCGACCGCCTTGCTATTACAATTTTTACAAGGGATTGTACACATTATTATTATTAGATATATCATCACAGTGATAGCAGGGGGCAGGATTGGTTATACGAAGAAGAATTAACAATATTGATGGAAATGATGATGACGACGCTGTTGATGATGATGACAGTGTATCAAACTGGAACGCAGTCATGCATGAAATTGTTATGACAACTGAAAGACGACTAGAATGAGATTCCCCCCCCCCACGCTGACTAATCTCCTCCATAACAGCATACCCACGTAACATACCAGATTCTTCCATAATACCATTTTCATTTCGTATTTTGCATTCTGAATTACATTATTGCTCGTGAATTCCTTTTGAATAGAAACCTCGTGTAATTTAGTTATCATGATAATTTTGACTCGTTCCAAATGTGTGTATATGTCTCCTGTAACCACTGTCACTACTGATGCTGTTTCTGAAGGAAAAAAAGTGAGGCATTCTAGTAACAGCAGTGGAGATGATGGTAGTGGTGGAATGACGATGATGATGGTGAGGATGCTACACAAAATGACTTTGAGTGGTGGTGGTGGTAGTACACAGTCATCATGGCAGTGTCGTTGTCATCCATCATCGTCAGATATTTACCGAGATGCCTCTTCTCTAGAAATATTTTATGTTGGTGCTGCTACTGCTTTCAAACAAAAAAGCAATGTGCGTGCAGCACAAACACACACACCCACACACTCTGGATGGAACGATGGTTCTCTCGAAAAATGCCACCAGCAAAAGTGACAATAGACTGTGTACTGCATAAAAAAGCGCATGTAGGTACCACGCAGCGTACAACAACTACAACAACCCGTGCGAGCATTCAGTAGAGAAAGGATTCTTTATGAATTGTTGACTCTTAACAAAAAAACCATTTTGTGGGTACTCCAGCAAACCGTCCAAAACTAATGAAAAAGATTCGTGTGGATGGATGGTGGGAAGAGAAATCATCAAGTGCCACACAAGGAATCGGTTGGTGGAAAAAAAATATCACGAGGAAACGACATTATTGCACAAATGGGAATTTAATTGGGAGATACAGATTTTCTTTTTGCAGGCAATTATTCCGCAGTTGTGCTTTATTTTTCGTAATTAGTTCATTTTCTCATTTTTTTGGTGCGCTGGAGGGAAAAATATGAGATCCTGGTTGTTTCACAGGGATGCCACATGGCATCGTTGTCATCTCAGTATTTTTGTAGTTATCAGTGGAGTACTAGTTACTGATTTGGTTTCCGGGTTGAAAGTACACGCCCCTGATCAAAACATCCCGGCCCCACCCGATAATACTCCAACTGTCGTGGGAGGTTTGACGCTGCCCAACATCTACGTTTTAAATAATACGGTCTATGACCCCGCTGTGGATCCGGTGTATTACGACTCGGGTTTAAGCAGTTCCTCCACTTTCACTTTCCAAAATGGCACCGTTTTCGTCGTTTCGTCGAGTAGAACTGTGTTGAATTTCCAGTGTGAGGCTCGTTACCCCGTGTTTTGGAATTTGGCTCACTCCAACATTCATCCCAACGTGTACAACGCACTCAGGGTATTATCAACTAGGAAATTTGAAGATCCTTTCGATCCGTCCACATTTACGTACGTGACCAAGCTCTCAATGATCGGACCCAATTCCCAGTTGACGGGTAACTACAGCTGTCAGTGTGCTGCCAGACACGAGATTCAAAGCAGTGTGCATGTATTTTGGGAATGTAAGTGGAAATGTACACACTTTTGAAGAAAAAAATGTATTTATTATCGCCACTACCATAGCTGCTGCTGTAGACACCCACTTTCCGAGAGAAATAAATCTTTCGCTCTTTTCTCCATTTTCATTCCTCTCTCTCTCTCTGTCAACTCGAAAACACACAGACAGACACGTCATCTAAAAAAATAAATCGAGACATTCCATTTATTGCTATTTCATTTTCCAGCAGCATCCGGCAGTATCCTGGTCCGCTCCAAAGAAAATCTAACGGTGGCAGTAAAATCAGACAAAGAGGATATTCACCTGCCATGTCACGTGTCGGATCCCGATGCTCGCCCAAGTTTATTCAAGCTAGTACAAGTGCCAGATTCACTACATAAGGTAACAAGGAAGTTTGTATACGCCTATGTGCACTCATTTCCCATGTACTTCGCCACTTTTAGAACAACGTGTTGTACTCTCTCTCTCTCTCATCTCCAGTTGTAACATAACTCACAAGGGATACATATATCCGTTAAGCCAAAGCAAGTAAAGTAACATTACCTACACACACACACACACACACATGTACACACACAACCACAGGCATTGTCTAGGCTTAAAACACTTTAGCCCATTTTAGGGGAAATGTACAAGGGCGACCACTGCAACTTGAAAATTAATGAAGTGACTCAAAAAGGGAGAAAGAAAAGAGGAAAAAGGGGAAAGGGGAGAAAGAGAAATTCTTAACTTGTTTATTTTTTCTCTCCGTTTTCCTTTCTTCACTTGTCTAAAATACGTAAATGGTTGCGCTACTACTTTCCCCCTCCCTCTCTTTCTCTCACGCTTACTCTTCATGTTTTTATGTACTTATAACTTGTTCCCACTAGTCAGTGTAATATTTATTCGTTAACTTTCACCATTCACGTCAAAAAATTTCCTACCTCTATTTTCGTCCGTCCGCTTATTTTTTTATATTTCTCTCTTCCATCTTTTTCTAAAGAACCATTTAACAAGAAGAAAGAATAGGAGAATACGGTATGAAATATTCCAACAAACAGTTCAAGTTTACTTGAAACCAGTCAATGTCGAAAAAAAAA
>JAHZNB010005852.1:0-37443 GCA_027744295.1 Callyntrura guangdongensis
AGAAGTCTCAATAATAAATTGCAATATACTTCTCAAACTGCTAGTACTTGAAAATATGTAAACAGGTCCTTCTCTGCCTTCTGTTGTTACGCATTTTTCTAAGAATACATATACCAGTAAAACATATGTACAAAAGGGCAAGCGAAATGGAAAATTGTCCAGGAAATGTATAAAGTGACTTTTAAAATAATCAAGTACTCATTATTATACTTGCTTCTTTTCTCTCAACCCACACACTGGATCTGAGGAAAGTTTTGAATGCTCGATTAATGAGTCCTCTACAAATGACAGATGTCACGTAAGTCATTATGAGTGGAGTGGGTTGGTAACTGTGAAGAAAATGGAGAGTAGAGGATGATGACGTTAACGACAAGAATGAAATTGGGAAGAAAATTAGCTCAAGTAGAATGCTTCCTGTAAACAATACAAAAATATTATGAATACCTATAGCCCCTAACTAGCTCAATAACAGTTTGTCTGGTGAAAGTTCCCTAAAATATTTTTTGTTTCAGCCTTGCTCGTCGATCTCCATGAATGTTATTATAAACACACGTTAACAAGTAAAAAATATATGCAGTTAGTATTTAAACCTTGGTCTCTTTTGTGCACGTCAACCCGGTGAATAACAGTTCGTTGAATGTGTATGTTTTTCCAGTAGATTAGCAAAATATGTTCAATTTGCACATTAATTCGCCTAGTCGTCGCGAGGTGAATGAAAAAAAAACTTTCTATAACGTCAACTATACACTGCGTTATTCTTCTAGGCTGCTACTTTAGTCCTTCTTTCTCCAACGTTGTTGGTTAGTAAGGATTAAAATACAACCGATGAGAGTCGTGAGCAACGAAAAATGAGAAAATAAATGAGACAAAACAACTGTTTTAAGTAGTGATTCAGAGAAAATAAATAAATTGCTTCACTATACGTCGCTCGATTACATGTCACTCGGTTTCAGGTACCTTATACATAGTCAATAAACCGGCTAAATTGTCGCCATAGAGACGCAGATGAAAACCGTAATATTTTGGCGTGCCATTTGACCTAGTCGCTATACAAAATCTGAGCTAATTTAGATAAAGTTTAAAGTTGGATCCCCAGGGGATTAACCAAACTTGCTGAAATTACATCCCATAGAAGCCAGTGGCATTAGGCATCTACGTGCCAAATTTGAGCCATTTTGGTTAAAGTTTAAATTTTGACCTCCCGAATGACCCCCAGGAGTTAACCAAATTTGCTTAAATTATATCCCAGAGATGTCACTACCTTTAAGGTACCTGTGTGCCAAATTTGAGCCAAATCGGCTGTAGCGTCTGGCCAGGAGAGTGATGATGGACGGACAGACAGACAAACAAGCACGCTAACAACATTACTAGATTTGGTAAGGATGGAGGCTAGATAAGGTTTTTAATCTGCGTAATAATTTACTGCAGCTGAACTGTGACGCTGTCCAATACAAAATAGAAAATGGGTTGTCCACTATAAATATCTGTCCCACCAGCCCTCCACAACACACCCTCAACCCCCCGCTCAAAGGATGCATGTGAATTGCTCTTTGGAAATCCTTTCTGCTTTTGTACAACTTCTTTTGGTCAGATATGTGACAGTTGAAACTGGAGTAGAAGAAGGGGTCGTTATCTAAAGGATGATTTTCATCCCACGCACTTATGCACAAGTTCTTGCGAAACACAAGCTCAGTATAGTAACCCTATCTTCGTTCCTCCTTCTCTTGAGCCTCTGCATACCACAACCTTTCGGTTTATGTTCCCATAACCGCACAACCGTCGCGTCGTCCTCATCATGTTTTCAATTTTTTCCGTCCTGGTTTCTTGTCATTGTTGATGTTGGGAGTTTTATTTGTTGTCTTTTCTCCCAACAGATTTGGAATAGTAACAAGAAGTTTTGACAAAATATTGGAACATTATACACAAACAAAGCCTCAAACCGCAACTATAATAATAAACCAGTATGCTTTATTTTGCTGGAAAATTTTAATCCCACTGCTCTGGAAAAAGTTTGAAGTTTGAGAAGAACAATACAAGCAATCTGAGACACCATAACATACAGTTTTGGGATTTTTTTATGCTAATGGATCCCTGTTAACAAGGGATCTTGTTGACATGTGATTGGCAATAAACTAAGAAAATGAATACATGATTTGCAAAAAAAATCAACATTTTCTACTTCCCTTTCGTAGCCCCTCTGATTTTTTTTTATTTCACGCAGTTTTGCCTTGTCAACGATGGAAATATTCAAGAAAAAATTATGGTGCATCCGAAAAAAGGATATATGATGAAGAATAAGTAGATATTTTCTCGTTACCTTTTTTGCATTTATAGGGCTTTTGCTTTGGATAAATATGTATGTCGTCTTCTATTGCTACAACACAACTACTTCCTGTGACAAAAGAAAACTGCATTTGTTTTTACAATTGTATTTGTATTATATTCCTGGTAACAACAATACCACCAGTGGCAATACAGTACCCACAGAAAATGATGAAACAATATAAAAACAAACTTGTAACTTTGTCACTATGCCAACTAATGCAGTAACAAGAATGTACAATTTTCTGCTACCCTGTTCTACCGTGACAAGACAACTTTCTTTCACTCTCACGTCCCCGGTTCTTCGGGTTTCTTTTGCTTTTTTTACACTTTGTTTCTACAAATTATATACCATCCGCAATTGTATTTATTATCATATCATATGAAAGTATGAAAAGGACTTTCTCCATTTTCCTGTAGTAAATCCCGCGTTTACCACCAAATTTGTAAGTCCTACAAAAAGTTATTTCACGGTTGACGGAAATGTAAGAGGTATACTCTTACGGCAAGAGCAAATCTTTTGTTTCCTTGTCTCTCCATCCTCATTATTTATGTATTTATTTTTATCATTCTATCTATAAAAAAAATGAGCAATACAAAAGATCTGGCCACCTATAGGTATCTATTTCTTTTTTCCAACTTTAAAAGGAAACATGGCTTAAAACAATACACACAATCGCAATACTCGAGAAATCCTGACATTATTCAAAATATTAAAGCAAAACAACAAATATATAATAGTGTCCTCGTTAGTTGAAACAAAAAGTTAACTCTTATCATCTTTTTTCTTGGCCTTACAGTGAATTCTCTCTCCTAGTCAGTCAGCCCTTGCAAAAGAAAATTCTCTGAAATTACTCAGAATGTGTGGTATTTATTATCAAAATGTTAGTCCTACCGCTCCTCCTATTAACGCTATTAAGCTTGTTTACATATTAAGAAACTGACACGCTGCAGCCACCATGGCTGCTGCCTGGAGCTTATCTTATTTAGTCAGTAGTCAGTCAAATGATATGCTCATTTTCACAATGCTTCAAAATACGCTATTATACAAAAATGTATCTTTCACAAAACTGAACCCAGTGTCAGTAACAATGCTTGTGTATAGGGTGTAGTAGGTGTCGAAAATGCATTAGTGCAAAAATAGGCACACTTTTCACAAGAAGCGAACAATTCTAGTACTGCTCTGCTGCTAAAGAAAAAGTTTCATTCTTTGCTGCTTTATCATTTTCTGCTAGTGCTGCTACTCACTCGTTACCCCGACCACTTTTGCATTACGTCTTTTATACTTTTTCCCCCGATGACATTTATGGTGTGAGTAAAAATACCAGCGTACACACACTAGCACGTATGAAATAAAAATTCTCAGCAAAACTTTTCTTCAAAGTTTGTTTTCTATGGTAGCTTGTTTCTCTAAACCGGATGACACCGATACTTTATTTTAGGTGAAGAAAATGTACAACCAGCAGCAGCAGGAAGGGATTATAATGCGCTTGAATACTATACGTAGAAACGCGAAGGTACAATGAAAAGTGTGTATACAAAAGACCACACGTCGGATCATAGAGCAAAAGGCGTGAAAAACCCCTATCAACGTAGATACATTTATAAGAGGGTAGAAAGGAGTTTCATGAAGTTTTAACTCAACCGAAACGCAATTTGATCCAGCAGGAGAGGAAGAAACAGATAAACTAGTCAGCCATGAAGATATTTTTCTTGTCCAGGCAATAAAGAACGTACTGGGTGCTCGTATTACGTAGGTAAAAACGAAATACGGTAGTGCAAATATCGTTACGATCTTAGTAAAACAGGATGTAAACGAAAAGTCACATGAAAATCGGTTATGCTGTGAAAGGAAAAAGGGGAGAAAACGAGACGATAGACGAAAACTATGTGTTGCCACACACAGAGACAGAAACAGGAAGTTGTGTTAGGCAAGCTCTAACTTGTAGTTTCAACATCGACAAAGTTAGAGTAGACGCGTGGTGTGTCAGTAAACGTAAACTGTTTTCAAAAAGGCTAATGAGAAAAGGAAGTGCGTTAGAATGAGAGTGACTACAAGACAAAACGCATTACCCTACATGATACACACCATCGCCAAATTGTTAGTAATCCTGGGTATATTTCCACCCGCAAAAAAATTCTTGGTAGAAGGGGAATTATGAAAAAGTTTCTAATTGACACTAGCACCGGTAATCATCCTAAATCGGATGACTTTAGCCCGTTTTGAGTAGATACTATGTATGTGTGGGGGCTTGGGATTCCAATTAGGATGCTAAATGTCGTTTCAAAAGTCATCCCCCTCCGCCCCCGAAAACTGTCCTCTCATATAATAGTTCCCTAGCATACGATTCCCTCTTGTCTCACCATGAATCATCACAATAATGGTCTCCTTGTATAAAAGCCCCAGAAACGACCTAAAAATCGTAAAAACTTGTATATCGTAAAATAGAGGCTTTTTGAGAGAGAAAGTCCCTTACCCGTACACACCACGTGTAGAAAGTGTCTACTTAACAGCTAGTCGCCGGTGAAAGGACTTCTCAAATATCTAAAAGGAACTCTTACAAAAGTGACATCTTTCAAAGAGTTTCTCTCAAAGAAACCATTCTTTAAGAGTACTCTCAAACAGAGGTCCCTCCCATTCCATAGGGCCCTTCTAAAAAGAGTCCTCTCACAAAGGATTCCCTTCAAAAGGGTCCCTCTGATAAGAGCACCCTTACAAAGGATTCTCTCAAACCATATAAAATCATATCCCCAGGAGGGATCTTTTGGCAAAAAATCAAAAACTTCCCCCAAAACAGCTATTAATACACCCGAGTTTGTTCATGGACACTTCTCCTAAAAACGGATATCTATTAAAACTACTTTCATGTGTTCCATATAGAATGTTAGACGTAACATCATGTAAATTTCACATAATTCGTCTTCATGGTACATAACGCGAACAAGAGAAAGGGAAAGCACACCACAGAAACATGATGTCCTTCCCTGCAATTAGAAGGAAAGGAAAGACGTAGTGGTGGCGGTGATACTCTTCCCATCTCAAGGAGAAATGAGAGACAAAATGAAAATAAGACAAACCGGAACATAATATACTGTGTACACAGATGAACAAGAGAAGGGACGGAATATTTTTTGTAAAGTGAATTTTTTATAAATTTGAAAGCAGGGAACACAATGAAAATATAAACAGTGAAAGCAATGCGCGATGATTACAAAAAACTTGGTCAAGAGCAGCAGTAACAACAACAACTGAAAGTTTTATGTATTCTCTCTTCTCTCATCATTTTATTTATTTTCTCACCGTCTCCCCCTCCACCTTGATAAAACAGCAGGTAAGCTATGCACCATATACTTAACTGCTTACAAAGTTAAAATGGGATTTTCTTTTGTCGTCTTTGTCATCATGTCATAGTGAGTAGTTGTATTGAATCATGTGCCGTTTTCATGTGTAGAGAAAGAAACGGAATTAGCAAAAGTCTGCAGGCATTTTCGTATAACGTTCTTTCCAGTAAATCCTCTACGACGCCCGACGACCTCCAGCCAAATTGTCAACAAACCTATACAGCTGCTGGTACTGCATCAACACCAACCTACTCTGCTTTTACCACTACGATGACTTGCCACACAATACCAGTGATACATACTTGAAAGAACAGCTCCTGGGTTTAATTTTCTTGTGTTCATTCCTTTCTTGTGTTACCGTCATCATCACTCAGCCTCATCGCCAACTTTACCAACCGTAATGTTACATACCACGTTCCGTTTGCTAGCGGTCTAGTGAAGAGTTCTATTAGTTCTACCTACATATATAAAATTACCAGGCCTATAACTTTCTCGTTTAGCTGACGTTCTCTTTTTGTCAGACGTTGCCATTATTGTTAGTAATAATAATAATAATAATAGAAATAGTAACTCTATGCGTTGTGACTATGAATTTCTCACTGTATTTCACAATATGCTAAACACCTACCTAATATAAACCGGGATGGAATGTAACTATCAGCCATTACTGAACACTTTTACCTGTTACTTGTTACCTCAACACAACATCAAGTGCTACTTCTCTTTCACTGTGTCTGCCTTATTCCTTCTTTGTAACTAAATAAGCTTGTCGGTAGTTGGAACGAGATGGGGAGAGGAGAACAACAGCGATACATATTAGGTATGCATCTTCCTATTCATTTATAACAGCACACCATGTGCATGCTTTTTATTGCTATATGCGTAGGCAGCGCACACTGACTGACAACTTGGCAGTGTTCTGGGGCAAAGTGAACTCCCTGCTGCCATCTTGAATCTACTATTTCTTGTAAGTGATGAACTGCAACATGACAGAATCGGTAGCTACAGTATCTATATCGTATTTTGAAGGACTAAACTAAATTTTCAATGTTTGTTCATTCACTTGTTATTTTTCATGATGCTGCGGGACGAGGACCGACAGATGCCCTGTATGTAGGTTTGTGACAATGGAGCCCTTTAATATTCATTACTTTTGTGGTGGTGGGGATGCTGGTTTAGTCGTAGTGACGACAGGGTAAAAAGGCTGCCACTGGGATAATAGACAAGGCGATGATTGCCTTGTGTTGTGTTTTTTTTCTGCAAGGCATATGGAAAATAGACAGCATAGCGGAATTAAGTATTTAGTGCCGACAACAAAAGCAGAAAACAGAAACCGGGATATAGAAACAAAGAGTAGATACAACAGTAGTAGTGTTTCGATAATAGGTTTAATAATATGCAAGCTTTTTCTGCAAAAGTCTGTAGCAAAGCGACTAAAGCTAGTAATGCTGAAAATATATTTAATATAAATGTATTTAATGACGGTGATTATGTGCTGCTAATATGACAATGCGATATTAATAAGTAGAGATCATAAAAAGAGCTTACCTCCTGGGATATTGCCTGAAACACCCTTCATACAAACAAGGCTCTCATTTTCCTCCTGTCCTAAAGAGCCAGACGTCGTAGATCCGGCCAGGCTGGGGAAACATGCAAATGTTGTTGTGAATACGAGCACAACTATCAAGTGGATGGTTAATGAGTTGAGCCTTTGACGGTGATGATGATGACGATTATGTAAAGGAGAATGTTGATGGCGATTATTTTCGCGGAGTACACGTTTACATGGATGATCCTCCAGTCTAAAGGCTGCTGCTGCTGTAGTTACACATGCGGATCTGTTGATGTTGGAAGTAGTGCTTGAAGGAAGTGTGGCTGATGTTGTTGTTATTACTGGATGGCTACACCACCGTCTCCGCTGCCACCACCAACAACTTTCCCATTTTGGCAAGAAGAGCAGTGGCGATGCCAATGATGATGCTCCAGATTCCGTGGAATTTGCACTACTGGAAATGATGCTCTTGATGGAAGTGGTGGTAGGTGGACATGCTTTTACGTGTCCGTCAAGCTCAGCTGAAATTGACTGGAAAAAGGCGGATGACGACAAACCGTTGACGGTAGGGGAGGATACGAATGTGGAAGAGGCTACCGGCGATGAGGATTGCGATAATGACGATGCAGTTGTTGATAATGATGAGGAGTTGCTGCCAACACGATCTTCGCCCTTAACACTGTTGGCCATAGCCGTTTGATAATTGTTTTCTCTTCGTTTTCTCGAGAGAAAATAAAGTTTTGTGACAATGCGCGGTTTTTTGTCTTTGATTATGAATATTTCAGAAAAGAAAAAAATGAACAAGTTTCTCTTTCCCTTGTCGACGCTGTGGACTCCCTGCCTAGATTCCTTTGTCAGTCTTTTTGTTATTATTCTTCTTTGTGTTTAAAAAAATTGCTTGGCCGATGTATCCTGGCGGCGGCGTAGGTGTCTAAGGTCTGAGACTCTTTTGAATTAGTAAGGCCGTGCCTTGGTTGATAGTGGTCTGGTTTGGGTTGATATGACACGTGTAGTTTAAATAAACAGGCGGTTTTCTTGTCATTCACTGCACAACCACCCGTACTATTTACGTGCGTGTTGTGGATTGCCAAAGAATCTCTATTTCCTATTTTTCTTTTGAACGTCTTCGTTTTCGTCGTCAGCTCTTTCTCTCTAGCTTATTTCACTAGTGTGCTTTTATAAAGCCGCCTTACTTTCTCCCCTCCTTTTGTACTAATTTCTTTACAAAAGATTAGGTAGGACCCGGGCAGTAAAGTCGGGGTATTGAAAAAGTTTTTCTTATTTTCTTCCCGTGTTCGTGTTTTCTCTTTCCTTCCAACAACAAAGTTGGTGTTTATCAGGTTGGTGGGTTGCCGTTAGGCGGTTGTAAATATCACTGTGATCATTTACACGACATGCCCGCACATGTGCATGGCAGAAATACAATGCCTGGGCTTCTCTGTTGCAACCGCCACCAACAATAAAAACGACCAAAACAAGTGGAGAGTAATGGTAGTAGTGCGGTGACTGACTTTGATGGAGTGTTACAACTGTGACGAAAGTGTGTACGGACGACAGCAAACGCAACGACGACTTTACGACAAGCAGCCTGGAAAATAAGTGATCCTCGTGAATGAAACTACGCCTGGTTTTACCGAGTAGACGGATGCTTCTGCTTTTCAACTTCTTAATTTGGTGAACATGTAACAACGCTGCTGCTGGCTTGGTTGGGTTTGCTCAAAAGGCAGAGAAGAAGCAAGGGAAAGAGGAAAGGAGAGAGAAGCGTTTTGCTCGCTCTCCTTTTTTGGCTTTACTCTTGACTTGAGTTGTGGGTGACTGGTTGAAGGAGAGAGAGTAACTGTAAGTAAGCTTCAGCGAGACAGTTATAAGAGAGCTCTATACTCTGATGATATTTTTTTCTCTTGCTCTCTCTCTCTCTCTCTCTCTCTCTCTCTGTGTATAGCGCGGTGTACTTCGACGTTATTGCGGGGTCCTCTATTTCTGTTTCACAAAGTTTTGTTACAACTGAATCATGACGGTTTCTCACGGTTCTTTCCGAAAATGGCCCAGAAGAGAGGTGCTTAAAATCCACTACGACTATCAGTATAGTGGTTGTAGGGGTAAGTTTGAAGTTGCTGCTGCTGTCTTTGTAGTAACACTATTTACTGTTACATATAACGATAGTGCTCCTATTATTATTATTATTATTTATTATTATTATTATTTTATTACTACATGTGTATCTGCGTCAATATTATTATCACTGGAGGGGAAGGCCACGATAGCCGAAGCAGGAACGCTTAGTGAGCCGCTTCAACTTTTATGCTGCTGTTTGCTTTTGACTGACTGATTGACTTTGAAAAGTCTTTTTTTTACTCTGCTTGCGGCGGCTGTTTGGTATTAGATAGTGTTTGTTCAGAAGATGCTTGTAATATAATGGTGCGTTATTTCTAATGTTATCATCCTGTAATTTAGGTAGTGTTGCCAGCACTGTTTTGGACGATTATTGCAGGAATATCCGTAACGCTGGATAGTTAATGCTGTTGTCCAATAACCGTACAGACACAAAAGATGCGCATATTTTGGATTTACCAGCAAAAAATGCGATACCGCGTTTAAACGGCAGAGGAAAGGGAAGAAGGAGTGCGCGGATAGGCCTTCGATTATTGTATATTTTTTTACAGTTATGTCGCTTTAAACAGTGCTATTGTTTTTTATTACTGTCTCATTTTAAACTGCATGTTTTGTTGTTCTGCTGCAGATGATTCCCAAGGCTTTGAATGCTGTGTATGCACTTGAATCAGGCAATCATATCCGTTCAACATGACATGTTCGAAAGCTCTTTTTTCTTCTTCTGTTTGTTCCACTTGACTGGCTATTATTGCTGTTGTTCTTGTTATGTTATATGGCTGTACAACTGCTCTTCTTCCTTTGCTGATTTTTGTTGTGACAAGGCACAACAACAGGGACGAGAACAATGTAGGGAAGATGATGATGATGACACTATTTTTAGAGCTTCCTTTTCCCTCGTTGTTCTGTATTATTGCTTTGGTAGCTCCCTCCTTCGTGCTCGTTGGTCTTATGCTTGATTGACTCTCAATGGGTGAACTTTACCGTAAAACTTTTTTCTCTCGCTACGTCGTCTTCGTCTTCTTGATCTTTGGCTGTAGTTGATGTAGACGTTCAATTAAATCGTTACAGAGTTGTTTCCGTTCCGTTGTTAATAAGGACAATGATAATAATGAAAGTAAATATTGTACAACTTTGTGTGATTTGGTGATGACGTATAATGCAGCGGATGGCGAGGAAAATCAATCCAGTGAATACATTTGCATTATATCAGCAACAAGATCATCCACAGCTTCCACGCAATCCACTGACTAGAGAAAGTGTTCAAGTGAACAGCAAGCCGGCGGCAGGCAGACAAGTAGACAGGCAGTTTTGATTCCCTTCTCTCAGGTATGACGTAAAGTAAAAGCTCTGGACAAGATACTATTTGATTTTACAAGTAGCAACAGTCTAAAAGGAAAAAAAGAAAAATATAATACGATTTTATAGTTTTTTATAAAACAATTTTTATAAAACATATTGCTTTTCTTTCAGAGTTGATGATCACTCTGTACATTTTTTGGCAAGAAAGTAAAAGCACTGCCATTTCCTCTTAAATATAAAAATGGGGAAAAAGAAAGAATGAAAATGGAAAATCTCAACTTTTTTCTACTCACATGCATGCGTGGTTTCTCCGGTTGCTGCTGTTGCTCGTGGGGTTCGCGTAATATACGCTCCAACACTAATGTTGGATGATGTCCACGGACAGCATCATTTTTAGAGAATGTCAGCTCAGCAATACGAAAAGGAGTGTGTCGTTGTGTGGTGGTATGCTGCGATTTTGATAATAGCGATGCATGCAGTAGCAGCGCAGATGTCAGTCAAAAAGTAAATGGACAAGATGTGATGTGGGACTCGGCTTTTAAGTATTTATATAAAAGGGCAGAAAAATGCTGAGCAGAAGAAGAACAGTATTTTCCTCTTGCTCTCCCTTGCTCACTGGTGGAGATGATAATGACGCTGACGACGATGATGACGATGGTGTTTTTTTTGTCCGACAAGTTGTCTCCCTGCTTAGGTTTTTATTGAAGCTTCACATATCGTCGTTGTCGTGCCGTACTAGAAGAAGTCGTTTGTTCAACTTTGTTCGTATATTTTTGATTTTGATGTACTATCAAGAGGAGTTGGTGAACGATGCTGGTTAATGTTTTGCGTTTTCTTGCTTTGATTGCCCGTACTTTTAACTAGTAAGTAGTAAAAAAATATTTGATAGGTTTGCTCGCCACAAGCAGTCATAACTCGTAAGCTATATACGCATCACGTTGCTATTATTATTTTACTTCCAGTTCAATGGAAAAAGGGATTATTACTACTTTTGCTTTAATTGGACATAGCAGTGGAGGGAGTGAAAGAGAGAGAGAGTATGTAATGCGGGAAAAAACTGAATACATTCAAATATGCATAAAAGATGATGATTAAAATGATGAATCTGTTTATTCTCCTTTCTTCTTCCTTGAGAGTTCCTTTGAAAACTGAATTATACTGTCTCCGCTTATTCTCTCTTCTATTCACCTTTTCCTTTTATAAATATAGCTTATCACAGTTTTGAATATCCACAACATTCAAATCCTTTATTTGAAAAAAAATGTCCTTCTCACCGAAAGTTACCAAATGTCTTTTGGTCTGGCTTAAAAACAACCAGCAGCAGTAGCAGGTTGACAGGTAGCAGCCAACGGGGATGATGTTGCTGCTGTTGTTGTAGTCCTCACGAATGAAACGGGAAAAGATAAAGATGATGACAGGCAAAAATGAGAGCAAGAAAATTGTGCTGACGCGGTGTGTAGTAGAGATATGAGGGAGTAGTCGATACAGCGGTGGTAGGAGTAGCTGTGGTCAATCCCTTCATAGTAGTTTGTGATCACTAACGTGGATGTCAGTTAAGTAAATATCCATCCAAATCCTGTGGCTTTCTTGCTCGAGGAATATTAAAAAACAGTTAAATCTGCTTTTCCATTCCACCACCACCAATGTTTTCTCCCTAACAAGTATCCAGGCACTGTAGGTAAATCTCTTGTTATGTCAGTGCCGCGTCTACTGAGCAAACCGTTTGCTAAAACGGCTAGTATGTTGACGGTAAATAGTTCTCCAATTAATTCCTACTGATGGATGACTAGTAGCACCTTGAGTCTTTCTCCCCAGCAACAGGCACCTTTCTTTTGTTGTATTTACTACTTAATTCAGCATTCTTTGTTTCTATTTTAAATCCTTTGACATCTACTGGGAGATAATGAGCACGTTGTTCTTATTTCCCTTATGATTGAGCATAAAAACAGTTGTAGCACACAGTGTTACAACCAGTTGCCTCGAGTTACTAAGTCACACATTAGGCAAAGACCACACTGTTTATCATCTTTATCTGCTGACACAGTAAATTGCGGAAAACAGCTTTAGTACAGGTGGATCTTCTTTCAATATTTGTTTTATAAAGGCATCGGTCTCTAAAATTTAGTATAAAAAATCCAATTCTTCTTTTGCTTGTTACTTTTCCGTTATCATCTTCGTAGCAGCTTTCATCCTATGTACAAATGCGTTCTTCTTGACAATTGTGATGTGTTGTTATTGTTGGTACTGCTGATGCTGCTGTAAAACCAAACAAAAAATTGACATTGTCATTCATCTTAATGCAGAAAAAATCACTAAGGGAAAAAATCTCACAGGCATGTGTAAACGGGAATAATACTAATAATAATAATAATAATAATAATGGACAAGTAAAGTAGGCATGCATGAATGAAAATAAGCTGTAGTGATGGTGCACGGTGTACACGAAAAGATTACAGAACAGTTCACACGAAAAACGAGAAGAGATTTTTTTTTCGTATTCAGCAGCATGGCAGGAGTCATTCTCCTTCAATAATCTTCAGTAATCACCAAACAATGTAGAGAATGAAGCGTTCAGGAAGAATGGAATGGAGAGAGAAAAGAGCTTTTTTTGGTAATGTACTGCGTGTGCATGCACGGGGAAGTAAGAAGTACGGAGCACTAGCAAGAAGCACTCTCCATCACTTAAAATCATGAGCACACAAAACAATTTAGCTTTTTTTCTTTACTTTGTCAGTTTAAATGATGGATTTTTTTCTTTTGATTTCCTTTTAATATAATTCGTAATGGCTATTTTTTCTTCTTGCTAAACGTTCCTGTCATAAGGAACAGTAAAAAGGAGAATGAAACCACAAAGAACAACAAATTAAATGGCCGATAGGTACATAATCAGTGCACGGCAGGAGAATATTATGGATAACGACGGGGATGGCAAATGACGAAATCATTTTTTAAATCTCTGAATGGAACAATGTCCACAAAAACGGAGGATGCAGAAAGATTCAAGTAACAATATTAGTAACCTTTTCCGGAGTTAAACCTTTCTAGAGACGAAAAATACGGCGGTGGTGGTCATTAGCGATTGTTAATGTCTGGTATTGTGGATTTTGGTACAGGGACTTCGGGAGTCTGACAACATGACATAACAAACAAAGTGTGGAAAACATCGTGTCATGGACGAAATGGCAAAGATGGGCACCCAAAAAATACTGGGAGTGGATTGCTGGCGCTTAGTTTCCATTTTTACTCATGTAAAATAGCTACAAATTAGACAAACCTTGGAAATGAAAATTTTTACAGATACTGAATCTGCCGTGTCGAACTTAATAAATAAATTAGATAGAGTAATGATTGAATTGTACATCTGGTCATTACAGATACAAGAACTAAATAATTCAAAGATATTCTTAAACCTAGCTCGCACGTTGCCCCAGAGCACTACCACATTTTCGTTAAGAAGCTGTTAAAAAATTCGGGTGTGAATAGTGCCAATCTCTGTTACAGTAGTGAACCACTGTCTGTATCAGAGTAGCTTCACAGTTTTAAATCGCTTCATCATCCCATCCCAGGTATTAACGAATGTCAGTCATTATAATAACGGCTGCCAAATCTACCTCCATTTAGATTGAATTTCATACAGAAGAATTATATTAATGAAGCATGGATTTCGCTTTTTCCTTGACTCGTTTTTCAATTTGTCATCTCATTTTGTAACTAGCATACATTCCAACGCTTATATAATCCATATGAACAATCCCTAATGATTTTGTGTGATTGATGCTCACGCACACGGTGAGAAGGATTTATAAGGTCTGGAAAAACGTGAATTCATTTCATTGTTAAATTATCGATTGTACTTCGAATAAATTCAATTTCTAAATTCTACCTAGAAAGCTATTTACTCCCGGTATTATTAATTTGATATTTGCTGCAGTGTTCAATTTATACTACTCTTATAAGAGGGCTTGCATTTTCCACCGGTTTATGCACCTGTTCCATTTGCAGAACTCTTTGAAAGATAAATCGGCTTCTTTCCTAGGTATACGTGCATTATATACACAAAAGACCTTTACTAAAAATGTAAAGCCGCACAAGCTCCAAGTACGTTGACCACCTTCGTCTACTAACAAAAGTGAGCGATGACCAACAAAGCGACTGATGACCATACAAAGCTCTCCAATAATTGACTACTTATATTATACACCATCTCCCCGGTATTTCATTTAGTATGTAACCCACACTATTGACAGTATTAGTACTTTTATTATCCTCACTATTCATTTCATGTATACAAAAATAATCCCCAGTTCGTTACATGACTTCCCGACATTATAACATCCACCATTTTCTCCCTTCAGTCATTATATCATGAACCACCTTTCTTTGCCACCACAAACGTCGCCCAACATTCTTTTTCTTCCTCCGGATCCCCGCCACGATTATATTTCTCTATTGATTCGGCCTTTTCAGTTATATATATTGACCATGTTTTATCTTTCTAAAATCTAGCAATAAGGTTTCGCTAACCAGAAGCTTCCATTGTGTCATGATTTAAGTAACCGATACCGAAAGAAAGTTTTTTTTAATCGCACGCGAAGGCAAATTATTTTTGTTCTTGTTTGCTTATGCCACTCAGTTTGTTACACCATCTTCCTTCAAGTCTGTCTAGTTTGTTTATTACAGTTGAGAAACGAGTCAATCTGTTTCCTTTTTTACAATTGAATCATTGCATATACTTTCTCAATGGTACCACCCTTGCAATACTACAGCAACCATGATGTCCAGATATACATGTGCAGCATTTAAATGTCACAATTAATTACTTCAATTACGATTAAATATGTGATTCTTCTTAATCCATCTATCTGTCCAATCTAGAGAGAGAAGAGAAAAAAAATGCTCACGAAAGTTTTATTTTGTGAACAGATTCACTCTGATGCCTTTCTCTTTTTCTTTCAGCCTTCCATTAACTATTTTGTTTAGATAACTTGTATGATGTTCCTACTTTCAAGTAAGATGACTTTGTAACAAGTCCACGCGTGACGTACTCGTACCTTAACACCAGTAAGCAAATTCACATTCATCATTTTGAAATATTTGTGCAAGAAGTTTTCCCTCTCTCGTAAGTTTGACTTCTCTCTTTGGAAAATTGAAAATGCCAAGAACGACACATGCGCTTGCACACGAAAACATCCAAATCCTGGTTGAGAGTTTTACTTACTTCTATCCAGAGACTGCAGGGATGCATATTTGAAACGTTACACAACCACAGAACAGGGTTGCATTTATAGGCATAAATGCAACCCTGTTCTGTGATACCCAACGACAAAAAAATGGTTAAAATTTTTTATTCAAAGGTTTAAGTTCTTTGCAACTTCATGTCCCTGTTGTCGTCGTTGTCGTCTTCTCAATTATAAATTGCTACTTGATACTGCGTTTGCGTAACAGCTTGCGCTGAGAGATTAATGAAAAGCTCAAGTGTAAAACTGGCCATGAGACTACTGTAGGCTATGTAAATTAACTTCTTGGAATTGACAGCCTCGTACAAACAATTTGACAGACAACTCATACATAAAAGTTATTTTTTATTATTTTCAATTTCATAAGAATCAGTAGTAATGTAGCACAGACTATTTAAACCGCCCATTAACATCAAGTCTTTATAAGTAGAGAATAACCAAGACGATACTAAAGTGGAAGTGATTTGCTACCAAGGAAAAAAATGCACTGCTAAGTGTCTAAATTCCTACTTAATTCTTATTTATCAGTCAATTCTAGCAAACGATTTGCATCAGAAAGAAAAATAAATGAACTGATTTAGTGATAAGGATGATGAAGTGTGCAAGCACCGCGTGATAATAACATGTTTTACGAACAGCACTCTTTCTTCTTGGAATGGCCACTTAATGGCCGAGTTAATAAATAAATACGCTTAATATATCGTCTATAATTGCTCTTTCTTCTTCCTTTTTTTCTAAAACAGCAACAACATCACCAGCCTGACACGCTGTTTCTGTTTAAAGTTCTGTCCGAAGTGTCAAAAGGCACGCTATCTGTAGAGCTACTTATGTAACAAGTGTATCATAAAGACGACACATGAGATAGAATTAGAAATAATACGCAGTTTATCACATCATCGTCTTCATGGCCAACATCATTTCTTAAAGAAGTTCCAGTTCCAACGTCTTATTATGTGTTTTATGTGTCTTTCGTGCATTCGCGTTTTTTGGTGGGGGTGGTTCTGTTCTATAAGACGGACAAGGTTGGTTAAAGTTGTACAAACTACAAGGAGAAGAAGTCCAAGTGAGGACAATCCTTTAGTTAAGTAATTAATTAAACAAGTTTCACCAATAGATTTGTCATTTTAAAGGGATTAAAATGAATAATAAAAATAAATGCTTCATTAATTCAACAACAGCACTAACAAGCAACAACAACTCTGAGAAAAAATATCTGTTTTCCAGAGAAGCTGAGAGAGATTGACGCAAACGAGGTATAGTTACCAAAAAAAGAGTTTTTCTCTTGAAACCAAAATCCTACTAAAATTATCATCAATATTATCGTCCCCGTAATAAATGGAACGAATAATAGTTAAACGTTTCAATACTTGTTGTTCTTGCTATTGGTTTTTAAAATGTTGTATCTATTCGTATGCAAATGTATACGGTAATATTTGCTAAGATAAATCACATGAATATATAATACAGGCAGCAGTGGCTCTAATCACACAGTGGACTCTTAAGGAGTTGGAGACAAATCTGACAACATTTTTTTTTCAATAAAGAAGTTGTTTGGCCTTTGCTTGCACAAAGTGTAAAAAATGATAATGTTGTCGTTAGATGAATACTTCATTCAAACCTGCTTGCCTACTATAGCTGGCAAAAAAGAAAGCACACAAGGAATTATGAGAATCTGTGTGCGAGCTGTGTGGTGACAGTGACAATGATGATGATGGTGTGATACTTAAGAAGCAATTGGAAATTTTCTTGGAAATCTTATATCTGTTCAGCGTCGTGACATTTTCATTCATTTGACAATTAGGTACTCATCCACAAAGCGACGAGGAGGACGTGAACGCTACATTGACAACTACGACGACAAGCATCATTATCCTCACCATCAAGCATGCTGTTCTCTTGAGCCAGCGAACAGCATTAAAATTAAAAACGGCAGATACATGAATAGCAAGAAGAGTACAAACATTATCACGTCTTTCTTTTTATCCCATGATGACGATGACGACGACGACGATGAACATGATGATCAAATCATATCTCATCACTCATAATAATAATAATCACTATGTACTATGTAGCACAGCAAAACGCAGCGTCTACTTCTATCCGAGTGAATGTGAAAAAATTCAAATAACACAAAATCAACGTAATGATTCTTTCCCTCCTTTTGCGTCTATTCATTCCCTCACTGCTTGTTGTCTCTTTCCCTCCGTCGCTTTCCTTTGGTGGGGCTGCACGGATAAAAACATTATTGAACAGCGTCCTGGCAGCTGCAGCACAGCAGAGAGAAGAGAGCATAACCTACAACAACGAATCGTGGTTTATCCAATAATACCATCATTCCATCATGCATCATCAACATCAACATTCCCCTTCGTCTATTCCTATGCCGGAATTTTGTTGTCTATTTATTTTGTTTAGGACTGAAGGAATAATAATCACCATCATTTTTATACTAAGCCTCCGTTAGTCTTGCTGATGATGATGATGATGATACCAGAGCTATTAAAAAGTCGTCTCTCTGTGGCACGTCAATTCTTCGAAACATATTATATTATACACTGCACTCCCATCTTTTTTTGTTTAAAAAACTGTAACACTGATTGCATTGTTTATGCACACTAATTTTTCGCTGTACAACAGCTTGTTATAGCGTCTCTTGATGCCCATCACCGAGCCTTGGGATAGGGCCGTTAGAAAGAAAATACCAGGAACTGTCTGTCGTCGTATTTGTGTCAACAGGAAGATACTGTGATTATTATTATTTTTATTATTATTATTATGTTTAAAATTCTAGTAGAATGTTAAAACAGGGTGGTTAAGATGCAGTTCAACTAACCCCGATCGTAGGTATTTTAACATCTCGCTTTTTTATTTACTTCCATTTCTGTGTAAGAAATCTGTCACTTTGTCAACCCAAGCAACCAACAGCACAACAACAAGAGCAACAATATAAACCCAGATGAACCCTAATTGTTATGCTGCGCTGTTGCTGACCGGCTTTATAAAGGGAAAGCCTGCTGCTGCTGCGCTGCTGTCATTGATACTCTTGCCATATTCTTTTTGAATATTTTTGTTTCTTCACATCTTTTTTCTTAAAGGACGGACAAAGCGTAAAATGGAATTATCGTAAAGTGGTTAGGAGAAAAGAATAATTTGTTTGGTAATGATGGAGATATCCACGAAGTCGAATAAATTAACGTTTGGCAACAGTAGCCATGTGTGTAGTTGGTAGAGATTATGTATAGATATATGTACCTTGTATATAATATCTCTCTCCTGTGGTGTTCAGTGGAATGAAATAATGTAAAGGATAAGTTTTTTTTATATTCTTGTATCTTGTCAATTAAATCATGTTTACTTGTTGAAATGAGCAACCTGATTTCGACAGGGTAAAAGGGTAGGAATAGCAGTAAAAAAAAAGTTAACGCTATGCTCATTACGATACTTTATTGTTGGCTGGTGAGAGAATTGTTATGACCACGTTGTGAAACGAACAAACGTCGCCTTATATTCCGAACGACGACTAAACTAATAATTATGCTGATGTAAACAAGTGACAAATGGTTTCTTGATGAGCTGGCACCACGACTTTTGTTGTAGCGGAGATAAATTTACAAGCAACTTTGTCTCATAATCATGTTAATCGTGGTTATCTCCGACATGGCACAGTCTTTACTAGTCTACTGCTGCCATGTCATCACCACAGCTTGTTTGCTATTAACGACAAAATGCAAACATACTTTTTCTAATTTATTGATATGGTTAAAGGAAATTGGGTTGTAAAAAATTAGATTGAGCGATTTTGTTGTGTAAACCCACGTGAAAAAACAGGCGACCCGAAAACATCTTGACTAGCTGAAGAGAAGAGCAATTGACATACTTTGTTTGGAGTAAAAAAATAATTATAATTTAGTTTCCTTGTCCCATTATAATCAGCATGATGATAATTGTTGTAGGGAGGTCACATGAAAGAAACTGATTCATATGCACTGTGCGTCAATTAAAAAAGTCAAAAAAGAAAATTACAGTCAAAGTTAAAGATCTGATTGCAATAGTTTGTCGTTCAGTTCAGAGTAATTGTCCCTGCGTTTTCAGAATTATTGATAATCAACAGACTATTTTTTTATTTTTTTCAGCAAAAACAAAAAGAAAACGGAAAAAAATTTATATCTTATGTAACCTGCAAAGTAATAATAGCACAGTGACGAAGTAATCACTTGATTTGTATTCAACAAACCGTCCAAACAAATCCCTCCCTCCAAACTTTCGCACTAACTCCACAGGGAATGTGCAATCGATTTGTGAAAACAGAACTTCAAAACTCCTTACCATAACTGAGTTACCACTGAATGACCTTTTTGAATACCTGTGAGCCACGGCTTCACCTGGAAACTCCAAAATCACTTAAGGGATTATAATTGGCGAAAAGAGAATTTCAAAATTCGAAACTGTTTTTGAGTTGTCGTACGGACGGACAGACAACGTGAATTTAATAAGTGACTTCGTCTCTTAATAATAAATGCAATAAACAGTAGCGCTGCTACTCACAGCATTATGAAGATTATGTCAGTGTCTACGAACTCTTATAGTTTTGTAAACACACTCCGGAAACTACAGTCTCGTTTCCGAGAATTCCTCTCGTTCACTTTCAACGTGTAAACTTTTTTTTCCAAAGCAATTACTGCTAGGCCTACGCCGCCCTCATTTATTGGCAAAACGAGCATTTTTATTTTGCTACACTTTGTCAACTTTTGTAAAGCTTGCATTACACCTTGTACACTTGCAACAAAAGTGAAAAAATTTGATTTAAAAGTTCAGTTAGGTATTGTATCTTTTCTCTCCCCGTTTCTTGCTACTCTTTCTCCTTCAATAAACATCCCATTACCGCTAACCAGCTTTCTCGCGAACAAAACAACTCGCGCTGGAGTTGTTATTAGCGAGTTTAGTGAAGCATGCATAACCCGAATAATAGATGGTGGTGGGATGTGATTGTGAAAGGCAAGTAAGAATATTCAAAGTATGTGTACATTTTAGTTCTGTTTTTGCAACATTTCTGATTACACTTGGAGTGCAGTGGGTGTTATTATGGATATAAGAGTACTTATTCGGTGTTTTGCTAGTGATGTCCTTGTTATGAACAAATATCTGTCGTCGTACCAATCATACAAAAAGACAAGGTTTTCCGCCACCAACAACATTATTATTACTTTATATACAAGTAGTTACTTAACGATATGACGTAAATAGGTGATTTTTCTCGTTTCCACTAGAATTTCCCCATTGATTACAATGATGTTATTTTGCATAAGTCGTGCACACGCGTCTACCCAACAAGTCAAGTATTTAGAAAAAAATTCTCTTTGCTCGAGCCGGATAACACTATTACCCCTTTTGACTTTTTGAAAGGGCATTCATCCCTTTGGGCATTGTGCACCAAATTCTGCAATTTTTATGAAGAGGATTCGAATTCGGGTGCGTTTAAGCCTCTAAGGTCGAGTGTAGCTTCTATCGCCCTCCACACAAACAACAATTTTCATCAAAGCCGGAAGCTGCCTGTCAAGTAGAAACATTGATCAATTTGTAAGCGGATGCAAAAATCTACTTGTCAGATAACACTATAACTGTCCCATTATCATTATTGTAAAAACGACATCAAACTCACATATACAAAAAACGAGTAAGTCTAACAATTGTATACAGGAACAATCTAGTCCAGTAATGATGTTGAATACCCACGCAAAAAAATTCCCGAAAACTCCCATGCGGGTAATAAAAAAGCATATAAGAGGCAATCAAATAACAACGGACTTTTCCTTTAAAAAGGTAACAATATATCTATCTATTCACATCACCGTGGCGGACAGGTTAACATGTGTGGTTGGGTCTCGATACTGTGTGTGATCTTTATTCTATATATATATCCGTCTTTTTTGTACCGCTTATGAAAGTATAAGACAGGAGAACAGACAGTTCAAGGAACATCTACATAATAACTTCGTAGAATGGCAGACGAGAATCTTTTTTATTATTCTACCTTACATACCATTTATTCCTAATCATTGCACAATAGCAATCTATCTCGGGAAAAGCTGGCTGCGAGAAAAGAAAATAATACCGACTTATTACAGATTATGCACGGTAAACTGTACCTGATCGGATTAATTGGGATGTTCAGGATTACAACGTAGTTGTAGAGGCAGAAGAGGAGAAAAACGAAAAGAATTGATAGTTCTGTAAACCTGTACACAACTCGCGAGGGATTATTTTTATAACATGCATATTAAAATATATATACCATACCGTATAGGAAGATGATGAGTATAGATGCCGGTAAAGAGAATAATTTTGGTACAGTATCCGTATAAATTGGTAGGTAGACAACGTGTATATTTATTTATATATTCCTCCCAAGGAACAGCTAAAGAGAAGACGACGACAGGTTATACAGTAATGTGCAATGGTAACGAACCACAAAAGAAATAGCGAATAAAAAACTATCTGACAGATTTTTTTTTTTTTTCGTCTCTCTCTCCGCACAGTGCTCACGTTTCTCTCTCACTGATAGATTGTCGCTATGCGACACACTTCCAAGAAGACTCTTTATAATTCACAAAAAACTGTAGTTGCCTATCTCTGTCTTGTCATGAGAAAAGTTGACATTGAAGATAAAAAGTTGCTTCGAATTGAAAAAACTGTAGAAAAAAAAGTTGAACGGCAACAAATATGAATAGGTAAATATTTACCAACGAGAAGCAATAAAGCCAACAGCACAACAACTACAAGATCCGCAATAATAACAACACGTCATTAAGAATCATCCACGAAACGGTTTATAAATATTAAAAAACAACACATTAACCAACACTTTTTACAAGCATTTATTATGCAACATTTTTTTTATTATAGGTAGTAATAATATAGTGGACACTTCATTAAAATAATTTATTATTTTCTGAATAAAAATTTGTGGAAAAAATTGTAAATCTTGTACTTATCCACAAAAGTAGTGGTTATAATGTGAAATGTGCTTTCGGGTCAAGACCAAGAAAATTCGTATTTACTTTTTAGCCTTACCTAGTTAGTACCTTACTGAAAATCTACACGTTTAATCTCACATTTTTCTGGCCGTCATCCCAACCATACGCCAAGTTGATCTTGTAGCTTTGCACTGACACATTCTGTTTTTTTTTCCTTCAAGAAAGATGAGTCCTTTTATTATTATTTCTTAAAAATTATCTTCCTTACGTCATGTACAATCCACACAGACACAAATCATCATCACAAAATTAATCTAATCCTACCTATCACGCTACTAGCACTTGCAAAACTACTACGTTGTTTGAATGCCGATCTCCCTCTGTGATCGATTTGGCAAGTTTATCGCTTTTAAAAATTTACAGCAACTGCTACTCTCAGTCTGCCTGGAACTTTTTTTTTCAGGAAAAACATAAAACGATGGTTTTAAAGATACGGTTTAGATTTAGTTGCTGGTGTTGTGTTGTCGCCAGAAGGAAAAAAGTAAGACTACACATTGAAAATTTAAACAACAATACAACATGTTGTTCAGGTTGACTGGCGACACAACCAAGAAAGAGTGCTTTTCACAAATTTTCTTTCTGGTGAGTTTCTGCCTGATTGTAAGGCATGCATACATACAGCAATATTGTATTGTGTATTATATTCGTGAGTGTGATGATGAGCATATAGCCGCATGTGTAATTTTTCCTTCGTAAAAAGTTTTAAAATTCCATGCCTTGAAAAATAAGAAGAGAAAAAAAATACTGAAAAAGGAAGTAATATTCTTTGGATACACGAAAAGTGAGCTCAATAATGTAATATATGTAGGTACCCACTTACAATCCTGGTAGTAGATAAACTTAATGTGTATACCTACTGTGTAGTTTGTGAAGATATCATTGAAGCACAATAATATATTATGTATTTTAAAATTAATGTATTTATAGGTTGCCTCTTTCGGGACTCGCAGTGCCTTCAACTTGTATTTACCCAGAGATTTTGAACAATGTTGGCTTCCTTTCTGTGAGTTTGGCCCTTTTTCTAATCGAAAAAACAGCTTCAACAACAGAGTTAAGAGACAGCGGCAGACTTGCCATTGTTATTGTTATATTTTGTTGCAAGTGTACACTGTTGTGAGCAACAGACACACAGTGAGGATCCCTGTGAAGAAAGAGCTCCTTGTTTGTCGTTATTCTGTATTTTGTAAGAGGAAGAGAACAGTCCCTTTAGCCACGCTATACGCATTTTGAGGCATGTAGGTAGTTACAAACAGAAGCTAATATTCACAATATACCAATGTGGATTATTGGTGCTATATGAACTTGATTACGTATGCATACGACGGGTATATACACTTTTTACTGGCATGAAAAAAAGCTGTAAAAATTATTTACGCTTCTTGTTTAAAAAAAATCCGTAATACCTACCAATAATACTAATACGAAAATTTCGATAACTGCTTGTCCGTATTGTGTGTGCAAGATTTTTTTCTTATAGAAAAAAAAGTTGGCATCATAGAAAGAACCGTAGTACAAGATTAGCTATGGGTACAACAAACATTAAATTTTTACGATTGACTAGTCACCAGTTAAAAGTTTAGCGTTTTTTCTCTCCTTTGGTCCTACTTATAATGCGTAGTTTGTGTATGGTTTGGATAAGAAAAGGAAAAAGAACACAAATTTACACAAATGTGTAACTTTTTTCATGTACAGGGTTGGCTCAAGTCAACTCCGGTCTTTCGGGAGAGTTTGACTGTTGTTACAGTCGGACAATAACTGATTTGATTAACAAGTACGTGCAAAAGGAAAAAGTTCACGGATGTTATTGCTCTTCCCCTGGCATGGACACTTATTTGACTGTATAACAATGTATATATACCTAGATACCAACTTAACTTTTATAAAGGTACCTACTTTATAACATATAGGAATATACTCTAGGAATATACTTTTTCATACAAATCTGTACATATGAACGTGATATACAAAATCTTTATTTCTTTTGAGAAAAAAAAAGTTTCGTCTATATTCTTCGTCTGCCACTGCTGACAATGATTTTTTGAAGGGGGTATAGTGGTCAAGCAGAACCAAAAAGCAGAACACACGGAAAAATGCAACAACAACAGCAAAATGTTTGCCTTCTCAGCCAGACATGCATCTCGTACCTACAGGTACACATACACTCAGCAGACATGAAAAAATAGGGTTTTTCAGAGTGAACACTATTTCCTTTTTTATCTGACTTCACACATATTTGTATGCACACACAAAGGAATTGTTTGGATAGTTGTTTCAGTTTGCTGGAGATCACTGTTATCCTAACAGAAATCTCTCGTGAGTACAAATACAGATAATAACACGAAATTCCCATCTCCTTTATTATTTTTCCCCGTTCCTAGTATGTGCCACTGTTTTCTGAGAGGTAGTAAAGGACTGCAGGAGAATAAACAACTTGGAGACGAGTATTGAGTAACAAAATGTAGTGGTAGTAGTAGGTACTAGGTACTTCACTTTACAAGATCATGACGCCGATACGAAATGCATCAATGACTACATATCCTGTCATTCTCGCGCGTCATCATCAGCACCGTTATCAGCATTGGCGTTATCGTAATCCTCCTCCCCCGATGGTTAAATGTAATGATATGTTTGCTTTGCTGCGTTTGAATGAGTTTGAAAAGACACATTGAGTTCACCTCCATTCCATCGAAGAGATAATAAGAGTGGCGTGCATGTTGTACATTTGTATCCGTGTATGGAATTATGGTCAGTTTCAAACTGTGAATTAATAATACTTTGTATCACGAAGTAAACGTGTATTTAGAAACCTATAACCAGGTATTTAAGGCCCTGGTTGGTTGTTTATTTGTGCATGCATCGTATACTTCTAGATTATCTTTCTCATTCTTAAAATGTATTACAATTCGTTCAATTTATATTTTGTTTCTGGAATAGCCAAGCTCAATTTACGTTGTAAGAAAATAGTTTTCGAAAAATGCACCCCTTTTAAGGTCTTTAGTCATTACGGCAGCAAGGTGATATTGAAAATTCAAATGCAATTATCAATATCTTGATATTTTGTATTTTATAGGATTCTAACCAGGATCATAAACATTTGAGTGAATTTCTAGTCTACAAGAAAGGAAAAACCACACTCACCCCCAAAACACACAGTACAATGGTACTTCCACTGTTGTTGTTGTGTTTTGCCGGTACAACTCATGAAAAAAGGAAACAACAATTAGAAAGTTCAAAGGGGAACTTTATCGCTACGTCTGTCTACCCATTTCTTACAAACTCTAAATTAAGGCAATGAAAATAATGCGAGTTCGATCTGTAACCGACAAGAGTAATATCTTAAAAACACCTACCACTTTTTGATACAGCGTCGGGGTTTGTAGTTGAAGTTAAAAATAAAAGGACATTTTGTTCTGAAGAGGTTACTGTCGGTAGGTTGGTTGGAGAAAAATATCAACAGTCTATAACTGTTGCAACAGTAAACACAAAAAAGACGAAGAGGGTGGAATGACTCAATCGTCTGTACTCCTTATAGTCCTTAGGATATTTATTTAGTTAATACACGCGGAAACTTTTCAGCCTCAACTAAATTTCGAAGGTTGTATCTTATTGGTAAATAAAATTCTACACGTCAAACTGAAATAGGGCGGATTGAGGTTGAAAAGAAATTCAAAGCTTAGCTGAAGGCAGGTAAATGTTTTGACTTAATTGGGATCAACAGAAAATAATTTTGGCTGCTCAAATGATATTGTAATGTTAGTTGTGGGAGTGTACACAGCAATCTTGTGCTAAATCAAAAAGTTTCAAATTGTTGTAGCAGTTGATTATCTACGAAATTCTTTTGTTCAAAATATGTACGTCACTTAATTACCATTTCAACTTCCATTAGTAGCTGCAATACAATGTGCGCTTAATTTTATCTTGACTTCGGTAATAAACCCTTCTCTTCAACGGAAAGATTACGAGATGCATATTTAACTGTAAAAAACTGATGAATCGGTTTGAAATGACAGTTTTAATTTACCCTTCAACTTTCCTCCGAGAAGGGTATGTACTATAGAACAACTACCGTCATTGTTCTTTTTCTTGTCATTTACAATTAGAAACGTCAAACGTGGAAAATGATATACGAGTATGGTGCGATTTCCTAACCGTTTCTCGACTTTGGAAAAGGCCACAAAAGGTGATTACTGATTACTGAATACTTTTGTAAGTATAAAAACAGCGTTCTACGCTAACAAAATATTCAGATGCAAAGAAGCAAAAACTGGAAAAAAAACTCTTAGCTTGGGGTGTTCAGACCCCATTTGAATGACTACGACGACACCAATAAACAAAGGGGAGCTTTCAACCGAAAATGAAGAAGAAGAAGGAAATAGCAAAGTTCACAAGACGAGATGGATGCATACGATGTTATATGCATATGTAGTATTCACTGGGGTAATATAAACGAGGCCATAAAAAGGTTGCAACATCAAACATGAACCGAAGATTGAAGACAAAGACGCCTTTGTTTTCCCAAAAGTAATATGCCAGGAAACAATAAGTAAACAAGGATCAATAGCGCGTTCATTAGTTTAAAAAATACATATGTGGAACAGACAGCAAATTTGTCACCTTGGAAACGAAAGTTGCGTAACGAACGTCTGCTTTGTGTCTCTGAAATCGAAAGTGTCCGTCTCACTGGACATAATTGTTTTACTCTTGTTATAATAGCAACAGCACCAGTGCCCTTTACACGTGTTTTGTAATATTGTTGGATAAGTTAACCTTCATGTCATATCATAGATTTCAAGGAGAAAATTCGCCAAAACGAGCTCTCCAAGAACAGTCGGTTGTTTATTCGGTATAATTGGGAAAAATCATGATTTTACAGGCATCATCTTATAAGAGCAGATATAGAAGATATATAAAAAGTATTCAAAGTGGCTTGAACTTTCTAATAAGGCAAGTTGGCAGCACAGATGGTTACAACCGTAGTATGCCCGCTGTAAATGTGAGGATAACAATGTAGCTAAACAAGAACGATTAATACTTCTTCTGTTCAATAAGCGCTTTAAAATGACCCGGCAAACGATATAATGTAATAGCGTATAAATGCTTACCCCGCCCCCAGAGGGTGACTGAATTGGCTCAAAGTCAAACGTTTCAAGGAATTGTAAGGAATCAACCAGTCAAAGCATGTGACTGGGAGAGCGTTAGACAAACGGACAAACGTACTTGATTTAATTCACACTAGTGTGAACACTCAGATACTTTGTATAAAAACGAAGCAAACGTTTACAACAACCAACTCGAAATTGCACATTATGCATGCCCATCACTCTGCATTTGCATCAGATTACTTCGTCGCCGCCGCTGTCTCAGGGGCTCATAGAGCAGATCGTATGTTGCCAAAGAAAGAAAAATAATGCAATCCGTCTACTAAAAGGAATTTTCGTATGGGCATCAGCACATAAATGGAAATACATTTCCCAGGAAACAAATCACGTTTTCCCAAGCCCACGCACGTATCAAACAGCACATTCTGTAGAACTGCTAGCTTTCCATTTTTTTCTCTCTTTTTCCTATACACATTCGACTAGCAATTACCAACAGCTAACAAAACACGATTAGGTAGTTTACAACCAGTATTTAATTTAACAAAAGCAGCAGTAGTAGTGAAGTTGCTGAACAGACAGAGTCCTCAGGAGGGTGTAATTGTGTCGTATTAACAATTGCAATTGTTGATTGTGTTTCTTAACGCACGTCTCTACTTTTAGATACGTTACTTTATTACATGATTTGGCAGTCAAGAGCGCCCCACCATAAAAATAGCTCCACACCAAGTCGTCCGTCATATCATCAGCATCTGACTGCCAGCACATTATCAATATACTTACTGGGCACTTTTTGTGCTGTCAGACCCGACACAAGGTTTTTGACGAAATTTTTCGACAGAATCACACACATGAAAAATGATGACATGACACAATGCATTAGAAAAAATGGCATTTATCGTGCGAGTAATACATTTGCATGCTACCCTGAAGCGAACAATAGCAATTTTAGCGAATGAAATGGTAACATTGAACAAAAGAAAAAAATTTCCCTGGAAAAATGTTCTTACATGTATACACCCCCGAAACAAGAGGAGGCGAGAGCATTCCATGCTTTTTTGCAGTGGAAAAGAATGGATATATTATACTGACGAAGGAAGGAGTGATGATGATGATTTGATGATGCCTGAAAATGGATGTTACTCTACAGGGCACACTGCGCTGTGGAATAATACTTGATGATACAGCATAGCTAAAAGCACGCTTCAGTTAGCCCTGTTTACCAAACAACATGGACAGCAAACAAAGGACATGAAACAGTAACCGTGTGTAAAATTTTTAACGGCGAGTGGATCTATAAAAGAGGAAATGAGGCGCACATGTATGTACGACAGCGACTCGATGAACAAGAGAACAAAGACAAAAGAAGAAAAGGAAATTAAAATGGAGAAAGTAGAGAAACGTACTGCAATGATGACGGGCAAGAGCAAAGATGGCTAACAAATTAATTTAATTGTATTGCTGTTGGTGAACCACCATCATCACCACGATTCCACTGCATGACAGCAATCACGGTGCCTACAGAACAGATGTGGGATGATGAGGATGAAGATATATACCAAGTAAATACATCTAGTAGGGCACCTGATAATAGTAATGATGGCGTGTGTATGTATCTGCTGATCATAACACCATACCTGCTAAAACCATGCCGACATAATTATACATTAAGCATTGTATGCAGCATCACGGCACAGCACCCCTATAAATGGTGCAATTACACACCCCACATAATATTACTCGTGTTGGAGCATTGTTGTTGCCCTAACATGTCAATTGTATTGAGAACCATACATATTTAAAGGGTCGTAATATTTTTGTACCTGCTGCTTCGCCTTCAACTAATTGTTATAATATTTATTCCTAGTCTGACAGCAAATGTAACATTCGGTAATGAATGGAGTGGGAAGGATGATATATGACATATTGTCACAGTTATTTATTTCCAGAGAACGAATAGACGACAGTTGTAGAAACACAACGAAATACTGTACAGCTGTTGAAATGAATGTATTATAGTTTGCAGCGTAGGTGGCAGAGAATTGGATTTCCAACTAGAGAGAAAAAGAGATATGAGTTTAACGGGAAAATTGGAATAACTACTAAAACTCTTGACTATGTTTTCTTTGTAAAGATTCTGTTGATCAGGAGAACATTTCAGTAAAGTGCGGCAGGTTCTGTGAACGCACCTTGTTTAAACCAAAATGTTTTTCGTCATTGGGGCATTTTGAAGCTTTCAGAAAAGTTTATTTTTTCAAGATTTCAAGAGAAAAATCGACCATTATTAGCCAGCATGAGGGCAAAAGCCTTGTTATTATTCCAAGTGTCTACTGATGACGACTTATATTTTCAACGTTACTCTTAAGCTCTAATGAGAGAAATGCTTTAAAAATAATATGTAGGTAGGAAGGAATGTTAACTATAAAACTACTGATGTAGATGCCTAAGTAAGCACGCATGTGGTCATTACTGTAATGCTCCGTTGACGAGTTCAATGAGGCGAGAGATGTTACACGACCAATTTATTATGATTTTATCGTAATGCTGCTGCTGCGCTGTATTTGAGTCTGAGATGCGACAATTGCGACACACTAACTAAAATAGATTAGATGTTGGATGCTTTATTCAACTGCATACACTCTCAGCTTCATCAATAATCCGCTTGACCACAGTCATAATGTCATGCCACAAGTCGGTCAGAACGGCATAAGTCAAGTTTTAATCAGTTCTCTGCATGGGTGCACAAGAAATTAAAATAAATGCGCATCCCCCTCCTTAAGTGCTTTTGTTCACTCTCTCAGTTTTTCAAGTGGTTGATAGACTTGATTGAAGTCAAGTGGGGGATTTAAATAAAATGTTATTGAATTAGAGGATACATCATGTCAGTTTGCCACCGATATTCCATGGCCACAGGCCAAGAGCCAAAATCAAACTATGTTGGATGAAAATGAAAAGTGAAAAAGGAAAATATACAAGAATAACGTTGTGTCAATTCAATATCTAGAATAATGAAGGCCACATTCTAGCAGCATAATAATTTATAGTGTTGATGAGTAAAGATCATGAAATCTATAAGCCTTGCAATAAATAAAACAGACGAGTGTTTCGCAAAAAAAAACATATTTTTTCCAGCTACAGCAAGGATACCAGCAAAAATATGATTTATGGCGGTTAACGACCTATTTTAATAGTAATTCTATGACGGTAAATCCCAAAATTTATGGTTTGCTAAATAACTTGCAATTGCTTAGTCGATGAATACCAAAAATATATTGAATGTGGACGGTTGTTCATTGAACTTAATGACCTTGCTCCCAGGTCAGATGTGAGTGAATGCTTACATGAGAATGAGAGTGACAACATTTTATCTCTAAAATTCTGTAAAAAGAGTGATGCGCTTCGTGCCTTTTGTACCTTTCCTGTCAAGAGCAAAGTTACACAATCTGGTGAAACGAAGAAAAAACAATCATGTCCTAAATGAAAACTCCCCAGGGAATGTCTCAAAAACTCTGTTCGTCTGAAAATGTCTTTGAATATTTATTTAACTTTAGGATGCCTCCTCTTTCATTTGCCACCCTTGTTTCCACTGAACTATGAGTTAAGTCTGTATTTGCGAGATCAGGTTGAATATCTTCACATCTCATACTACTTTTACTCTATACACACTGTCGTTTCCTTCCTGCCCCCACTCCCTGTCACTGCACCGTTGTCATCTCACACATACCACTCACTCCTCTATTTTAATCCCACACACTCCGTGTTTGTTACATCAATTGTTGAGGATAGGGTCAAACCTACTCAACCACGCAAATCTGCCATATTTCCCTGCTTGAACATTCTCATGACTCGCCATCATCTGCCAACGTACTTATATACTCTTTGTACACCCAAATGTGTTTTCGTCTCAAGTTACACACATTAAATACATACACCATCACTAGAACCAAATGGGTTTTACACTTGACACATGTAAAAGTCTCTCTACGGAACCAAAAAAAACGCCTGGAATATTTCTGCTACCAAATGAAATCCCTCTTAACCTTGACTTGACACTCAACACCTTACTCAAGTCAAGTGTCTCGGATTGACAGCTGGGAAAAAGGCATAAACCATTTTAAACGGTTGTAGAGCAGATGACGCCGATGACAACTGGCATAAGAAGATACATCATATGAAGTCATACGATATTTTTTACTCTTTCCCATTAAAAGGCAAGGTATTTATACACGATAAAAACTACACTTTTACTCAAATGAACCAACAAAAATGTGCGCATTTGCTATTAAAACTACGAGAGTACAACTACAGTTGGCTACCAGTTTTCGTCAAATCAAACTCAGACACCATCATCTTTTTCACAAACAATCCTCTCCCAATCCCAAATCTCTCCATTTTCCCGAAGAAAGCACAGTAATCTTCTTTATATTCGTCAGCACAGCAAATACTTCGTTTCAGTTCAGTCACCGCATCATCGTCGTTGTACTGCAGCNTCGTCAGCACAGCAAATACTTCGTTTCAGTTCAGTCACCGCATCATCGTCGTTGTACTGCAGCATAAACGCGTGTAGTGCTCCCATTAAATCCCTACATTCTGCTCTCCAGATCTTATCTTTCCTGATAACGAATAAATAGAGAAGCTGAACTACATACTTGGAAAAACTGCTCATCATTCATCAGCTGTCGTTATTTCCCCCTACATCAACAAAAATATAACAGCCTGAGTCTGTTATATACTCAGCCTATATAGGCAGCATGTGTATTATAAAAACTAAAATTAACCGTGAGATTGTAATATGATCGTGCTCCATGATAACTTTGGTTAACCGCAACCCTTTCCGTACATCTTGCTTGTATGAAGCAGAAACTTGAACACTTTCGTTTTAAAAATAAAGCTTGCCTTTCACTCCTCAATTTCATTGTTTTTTTTTCAGAAAATGCACTGGAAATGTTGCTTCGTATGATTTCATTTAAACTCCCACAAATCCCACCGAGGAAAAGCAATGCAAACTTAATCAAATAGCTATCCAACAGATGTTGCTTCGGCTCTATGCCCAACTCTAATGTGATCACCCCTCAATTGTATTACAAATGCACACAAGCAGCCTTTTTCATTGGTGTACTGTTGTAAGTAGAATACTTGTAGTAGAAGGTAGTAGAGTTCTTCAAAAGAAAAAGTGATCTTTTGACGGGCACTTCTTCGCACTGAGATTTTTTTTTTTATTGCCCACTAAAACAACAACAGTCTTTCTCGTTTTTCCAGAGTGTAGATGGAATGGAAAAGATAAACAAAAAACACAGCTTTCTATTTTTATTTTCCTTTTCGTTCGACCTCGTCGTCGTCGTAGTCTCTCATCATCATCAGAAACTTTTTAATGTACTGGTGTCGTCGTTGCCCTATTTTACATGGCTGTAGCAATCTCTCTCCGTTGCCAAACTTCAATATGCACATATACTAAAATATAATGCCGTTAGCGTATGTAATAAGGTATGCATGCAACCAGCCGACTGCCACACGCATATTTGCATGTTTACTACTAGTTACTAATATAATTCAGTTGGTAACAAAGTAACAACTAAATAGCAGCGGCAGTACGGGAAAGAGCAAAATAAATGAGCAGAGAGAGTGTTTGAACTGCAACCATGTCCCCAGTAGTATCAAAAAAATCCTCGAATGAAAAAAGAAAATTTGCTTTCTCTCCCCCCACCCCTTACCTCTCCTCTTTTGCTCGCTCGCTCCCACCACCACTACCACTTTGTTTAACTTTTCCTGTTATTTCCCCTTATTACAACGTGTGGCCCTCTTTGGGTTTCTTTTAGTCACTATTCAAACAGCCACTTTTCCAAGTATTACCTATTTACTGTTATTGTGAAGTTAATAATGTCATTATTCATTGTTGCTGACAGATGAGCTGGTAATGCCAGTTTTTATATATATTGTACATCCATATTATATACAAAAAAAGCGATAGAAAAGTCGATGACAAAATAGGATGGAGTAAATGGAAAATAAAGTGGAACCACTTTCCCGATTCCTAATTTTTCCGCTTGTGTGTGTACAGAGCTTTTTTTCAGGGAAACTGAATAAGTACCACACGTGGGTATCTTTAAATTGGCCGAAGTACGAATCGTTTCGCATTCTGCCTTGCAACTTTAATTAAATTTCTACACTAAGCATTGCAGCCTGAGTAGTTAAAGAAGATATATAAAGCAAATTGTGAATAGCCTGTTCAGGAGATGAGATACTTTCTACGAACTACTGATCTCAGACTGTTTGTCTCTTTACCTGTGATTTGCTTTTTCCTTTTCCAATTCACCATGTCACACCTCGATACTCGTCCTTGATTGTGACTTGCACATGTGTACACGGTGTTGACACTAACTGGAATTGTTTTTGTCGTTTCTAACGGCAAACCTACTTAACGCACATCCTATCCGGATTTCGTTATCGGTCCGTTACTTTTGTCGGAAGTACATATCACGGATTATTTTTCTCATTAAAGACTAACAGATGCTGTTGCATGCTATCAGCAACACTTCAATACTATTTTGTGTTGCTGTTACTCTTCTGAGTAATGAAAGCAACTCTGTGGCTCACGTTACTACAATAATCTCTGCTCCTCGTCTCACACAGGACAACACTCGCCCATCAGTCGAGTCTCTACTTTATCAATATCACCATTCACCATCATTATAACATGGTGTATAATTAGATAGGTTCTTTTACTTTCACAGTAAGTACATCACACCGTGAAAAAAGAGCTTTGTTTTTCTTGACATGGGTAAAGACCACAGTTCCTGGAAACAGTTCACTTTTATTATTATTATTTGTGTATCTTCGTAATTCCAATCAGGATTACTCATAGCTATAATAGGAACAAGAACAAATATTTCCTGCTGTTCACCGTTTCTCGTGAACATGGACGCACATAAATAGATTAAATACTACGTAGTACAGCGACCGTCTGTCAACTGAAGAAAATGTCATCTTGGGGAAATAGAGCTCACTAATACGAAGGACAAGTAACACACACGCCAACACACACCTAGTCATGTTAAAGGATGCACATTCTCAGTGACAACCTAACCGTATCATCAGACAAGTAGCTTACCACAACCAAAGACACTGTATTAATTCTCTTCGATATATTGATCAAATTAAAAGACCCCTCACGTACATGGCGTGGTGGTGAAGTGAGAATCAAGGAATAGGTACTAGAAAGAAAGCAGGTTCGAATTTTTCATATGAATGGACTATTGACGAAAACGAGCGACAACAAAAATCGTCAATGGTGTTGTCATAGAGCCATTTTTCTGATAATAACAATAAGCATGCGTGTGTCAATAATGTTGATGTTGTTGAATCCTCTTGTTCGTATGTGTAATGGCTTTAGCTTGTTCTCAACTGTTGGTAATGTCAACTGTCAACTTGTGTTCAGATATGCAAATACGTTCATTACACAATCACACTTATCAGTAGCACAAGTAATATCAACAATGAGCAAACCACTAAAACAGACAAACCGGCTGATGACGAACACGCACGACCACAAACAACGTCAGCGATGAAACAACAAGTTTATTTTTAAAAATTTAAAACGCCCTCAGTGTATGGCAGAATCACAAATGATGATAAACTGAATAAAACTCATTAAAACGAATTCGGATTTTGGACTAAACGTTGTTCCGTGTTCCTCGCTTTCGAGGCGATTACAGAGTAATCTTGAGTACAGCGTAGAACTGCCGATTTAAAAAAAATGCGCACAAAAACTTGATTTAAATAAGCCTTGCGGTTTATGAATTTTTTTTTGGCAAGACTCACTTTTGCCTCTCAGTCTCTTTGGCTGCCGCGCCGCTGTTGATCAAAGCGTCGTCGTTTCTGTACTGACCGTCAACTAGACTGATAACTAAGTATTGTTTATGATTTTATTATTATTTATTATCATGATTTTTTTTATTTATTATTTTCATACTACACTCTCATTGTCATTACTATCTATACATCATCCATATAATACTCCTGATGATGGCCATAAAAATGCACTGCGTGGTATTTATTCCCCGTCGAATTCAAGCATGCTCATAATAATAACATTTACTGCTAACAAAGAAACAGGGAGCCCTTGTTCCAAAACATTTTGTTACCGACAAAAATAATGACGGTAACGTTAACATTGATGCTGCTACTGATGATGATGACAGTTTGTTAAATTGCACACGAGTCGGGTCCCATTGCATGACATACGTGTATAATGCACGTAAAAATACACGTACGAAAAACACATAATGGATCGTCATTCTTTCCTCTCTTGATCGTCGTCGTCAAAATGGCATGCTACTTTTAGGTAGGTGGTGGCGGCGGTAGGCATTACAAAATGAATAGCCGACAATACGACGACGATGGTTATTATGACTGGGACTCCTTCAGCTCCGGTACGCGGTACATTATTATTATTATTACAAAACGCAATAGGTATACCAGTGTAAAAACCTCCTGATAAGATCGTCGTCATAAGCCCTGCTATGAGTGTCATACTTACTTTTTTATAGCAGAGAACAAAACGTACAAAAAAGTACTTAGTTTGTACAAAGTAAGAGTCATAGAGCAGCATTATTACTACCTATATTAATACCACTGCCACCATCATCCGCACGACTACATTTTATTGCTGATTTTTTTTTCTCGCACTCTCTTCTTGTTTCTCTACACTGTATGTGAGCGACTGTATAATATAGCATGTGTAAACCATGCGAAATTTTGCATGCTCCTGTTGTATTCGATGAATGCGAATGTTGAGGCTCTAAGGACGGCGATATGTGAAGAGAGTGAAGTGTAAGGACAGGCAGAGAACAAGAACAACAAGGGAGAAGTAGTCCATTTTTAAGTTATACTATTGGTGGTAGTAGTGGTACTTGTGTTACTGGTTGGTACACAGTGGAGCATGTTTTTTGTGAATTTAATGTACACTGAAGAAGATAAGAAAGCTACTGCTGCTGCACTGTTGTTGTTTACTTGGAATTATTTACCATTGTGTGTGTCAGAGAGAGAGAGAGAGAGGGAATGAAAAAAAAATCTATATATCCGCCTGCTCCTCACAGGCAGGCAGCAGCAGCGTTTTTTGGCAAAAATAACAACTACTCTTTTTTGAACTGGCCTGTGTGAGTGCAATTCTTCTCGTCTGTCTCACTTTGAGAGAATAGAAGAGTGCACTGTGTGTTATTTTGCTGGCAACTAAATCATAAAACTTGATAAAGTTTTTGCCATTAGCTATTGCCCTTGCCCCGAGTAGTGGCCAAGTAATAAACATCTCGTCGTCGTCTTTGCATAAAAGAAATGAAAGATAGAGAGAGAGAGAGAGACGAATAACATGGACGTGTGCATGTTCCTGTCTATTATCTCCCTTTTTTGATCAACAGGCTTCAAGAAGAAGAGGATAAATGCTGATTTTT